>JAXCEF010000212.1:0-90701 GCA_037178605.1 Colletotrichum euphorbiae
CTATAAACTTCACCTCTAGGGAGAAGCTTATAATACTTCCCTAATAAATAATAATATAAATAAGGTATATTAATAATAATACTAAACTTAGTAATATAAAGTATATAATTATAATAATAAAGAGTAGAAGCGGAATATAAATTCGATTTTTAAATGCAACCTAATATAGTATTAGTACTATAGAAAAACTAGGGAGCATAATTAATAGATCCCCAACTTGGGACTAATAACCTATTTATATTAGGTCTTGAGGATAAAACCTTTGAGAGGGAGACCTAATATTATAACCCGTTTTATAAGGATAATAACTAACTAACCCACCTAGGCGTCAGACGACTAGAGTAGGATATTTGTACTATAGGATTATGGGGATACTAGGGATGCCCACAGTATAGAAGAACTATAGTATAAGTTATGTGATAATAAGATAAAGAGTAATTAGTAGAGCGTAGAAGGAAGCGCTTAGTGATTAGTTAGTTTTGGTAACTAATTGCGATTACTGATGCATAGAGGTAATCACCTAATAGTAGGACTAGGGACTATTTGGGACTTATATATAGTATGGACTTGGGACTCCTAAGAACAGACTTCCATAGCTCTTTAGCAATCAACTTCGTGATTACCCCAATAGGTACTCTTAGCCTCATCTTATACTGCGACCCCCTTGTGAGGACTACGACTGATTACCGTACTCCTGGAACCCCAAGATTCATTTAGCAACACAGCATAGCAAGACCACACTGTTAACCTAGCGTCATCCCTCAGCTTCTGTTAGCAGAACCCTACCGTCGGATAGCTGACCGTAACACTAGACCCCTTATAAGCCCTCTACTACTTAAGAACATATTAACCCCTACTAAACCAGATAGTTAGGTCTATAAAGGGCTCTCTAATAGCAAGGCAAGCAAAAAATAGGCAGCAGATATATTAGTAGTCCCTTAGTTAACCCCTAAGAAGAGGGATAAGCTTCAGGATCAGTTCAGCCTATTTAGTAAGCTAGATAACAATAAGCATATATAGCGCCTACTTTTTCAGAAGGTTTAGAAGGGCTTTAATAAGAAGGCATATTAATTAGTAGTAGCCTAGCGAAAGATTAAGGCACTATAGGTAGAGGTTAATACTAGTAGGGCTAAGAAACATAAGAAGGTTAAAATAAGCCTAGATTCGAAGTTTACTAATATTAAGGCTATTTAGAGGGCTTAAATTGAGGCGGGCGAACTTAAAAATAGCACAGATAAATCCAGTAAGTCTGAAAACCCTAGTAATAGCGAAAGTTACATTATCATAGCATCATAATATATATAAAAAGTGGTTGAAGTTGATATGTATTAATATGAGGGCATCAAAAAATGGGGTGGCCAAATGTGGGGGGTGGCCAAAAGTGGGTGTGGGACGTTATGGTACCAATTGACAGTCCAATAGTTGTGAGCTAAGAGTCTTGGTTAGCTATCCATGGATTCTGAATCGAGATTCAGAACTTTAACAATACGCACAGCGCCAATCACCATCATCACTATAACGTCAGTTGCGATGCTTTCGACTGTTTTGTTGAGAAATTACCATCATCCAGGCCAACTGCCTTCGCAATAACGACTCTCGCGTATATCCGAATATTCATGACGATGACGATGAATATGACGAAGGCAACGTTGATGCCCAAAGCCCTTCTCTGAACATCATTCAAACCTGTATTTGAGGCGATAGCTGCGGCCATACGAGCCTCCCCTAGATGATCAAGGATATCCATCTTACCGATGCAAATAGCTTAGCTTATAGGGTCTCCAATTCGGCCTGCAGAGAAAATCAGGAAGATGAAAAGAATAGCGAAGATTCAGCCGAATATGGGTATTCGAAGCAGCAACGGAGGAGCGTGCGAAGGAAACATCGTACTTGGTTGATACTTCAACTAATTTTGGCTTGCCCCGGAAGCGAAATGCCAGGAAGTCAACCATTCTATTGTAATCTGGTGAAGGAGGTAGCCAGCCGATTACCCACAGCATCCAGGCATGTAAATGAATTTTCGTTCCAACACCAAATTTTACGCGAAATTTTGGTGCCAGACTACGGAACAGGAGGGTCCAACGTCCACTCACAAATGACAAAGATCATGGAGGAAGTCTGGAACACGAGAGTTCCAAATCTTCCAAAGTGAAGCTCCAATTAACTGATGCCTTGCCCCCGTCGGTGCCACTCAGCCAAACCCACTACCCTGATGCAGGGGTTGGACACAGGGGTTCGATCGTCGATAATTCGGTACATTGCCTTCATTGAGCCGTCCCGCCCGACATCAGAGGGCATCACGGACAATTGGGTTCCAAAGGGCCTCCTGGAAACCCCAGATCCTCCCGCAACTCCGATATCTTAAGAAGGACTAGATGTAGTCAGGCGCTTTCCGCTCTCGCTTGTGTCACATGGCAAGCTTGAGTTTTCTTCATCTCGGCACAGAGTGGTTTTTCTTATCATCCAGAATCATGAATTCTTTGGACCAAAAGGTTGCCCTTGTCTTTGGGGCGAGCGGAATCTCCGGGTGGGCAGTGACAAAGAATCTTCTCAGTTATCCCACCTCGTCCACATTTGCTCGCATTATTGGGCTGACAAATCGACCAATGAATCTCACCGAGAGTCATCTTCCTGTGGAGGATCGTCGTCTAGAGATCTACTCCGGGGTCAATCTGCGTGAGGACCTCGAAACGGTCAAGGCGCAGACCCGAGAAAAGGTCCCGGACATCCATGTAGTAACGCATGTGTACTACTGTGGTAAATATTGACAATCGCTTTTCTCTCAATTTGAGCCATAAGAGACTGATCTCCCCTTTTACAGCATACTCTAATGCGACAGCGTACTCGCAAGACGTTATGAAAATTCGGGACATCAACGTCGCTATGACCAAGAACGCCGTTTATGCTGTAGACGAGATTTGCCCAGGACTCGAGTTTCTCACACTCCAGACGGGCACCAATGTTAGAAACATTCTTCCACATATTCCTAAATAGGGTTGCTAATCGTCACAGAGTTACGGTGTGGCGGTCTTCAAGTTCCAGGAACATATCGAGATCAATCCACCTCTCAAAGAATCAAATCCACGCATCCCCTCACCGTACGGGGACGAGATCTTCTACTACAGTCAAGTTGACATAATCAAGGAGGCCCAAAAGGGCAAGTCCTGGAAGTGGTGCGAGGTACGCCCTGACGCCATTGTGGGCTTTGTTCCCGGAATGACCGGCATGACATTTCTCGAGCCTATCGCCTTGTTCCTTGCCCTTTGGCGCTACGTACATGGGCCTGGTGCAGAATCACCCTTCATCGGGACGTTGGCCAATTATGTGCACACGAACACGGATTCCTCTCAGGATATCATTGCGAAGGCTGAGATATATCTTTCCACCATAACGCCGGATCAGGCCGATGGCGAGGCCTTCAACATTGCCGACTACACCACTCCAACTTCCTGGATAGAAAGGTGGCCGATCACGGTCAGCTACTTTGGGCTGAAAGGATCACCTCCAGACCCAAAACAGAGTAGGCACACCCGCGACTCCACTCTCTAGGCAGATAATCACTGACCCAGTCGTCCCAGCTACTGCTACCTTCCCTGTTGATAAATGGTGGGGGGAGCACCAAGAGGACTACGAGCAGATGTGCGCGGAGTATGGTCTTCGGCGACGTGAGATACCAGCCATGACTTGGGTTTTCACTCTCGTGGCCGGGTACACGCTGTTATGCCGCAACAGGATAATGTGCTTGGATAAGATACGATCTCTGGGGTTCAAGGAGGAATTGCCAGTCGGTGAAGGTCATTTCATCGGGTTCGACCGCATGGTTGCCGCCAAGATTCTCCCCACGCGGAAAGTCATGGAAGCGAACGTTTAGGTTCGAAGATTCCGGCGGTGCCTTCGTCTAGTCATATCATGCGATCAAGTGATGGAAATCTATGAACTCTCGCCTTTCTTGGATCTTTCCTTGTGATTCTATTGCTACAGGCAGAGAGAACCAGGAGGCAAACCTCGCAGTTTAGCCAGCCAGCGGTAGTACACGCGCCCTCGAACCCGTCGTCATCTTGCATGAAAAAAGCCACTTGAAAGGATTAAGAACAGCCAAATCTGGGCGCGTGCGTAACATAAATCAGCTCACTGGTAGTAAGTCATCAAGTGATTTGTTTACATCTTTTCGATCTGATTGTGACGACAACTTTGTAATTATGTAGCCATGGAACACTAAGAGCCTCATGTTCGGACTTACTTTGGTTCTACTAGTAATAATTAGACATTAATTACTACTGATCAACTTCGTCAGAAATCATAACCAAAGGACCTCTGTTAAGCGTCATTCTCTGATACGCGTGTTAGTGTTTCACTCGGGCATGGGCCCCCAACCCGCCTTGTTCAATAACGTGCCGTGCAGCTGAATGCTCTTGTAGGACAAGAAGAGGGGTAGCAGTGGTGGGCAAGTTCAAGCAGAGAAGCGATGGAATACCGTAGCCCACCCGATGTGACCTCCCACCCAGTTTCTCAAGGCAGGACACAGCTTCACATCTCAAAATTCAAGTATGAGCGCTTCCGACAACGTGACGACTGAAACAAAAGCAGCTTCGCAGGGCCCAGTTCAAGCCCACAATCCTTCCAATCTTATCCCCGAAGAGCCAAGAGTTTCTGGACATCCTGGGTTTCCGTGACGTCCTGGTGGCTAATGAACTGCGTCAGGTTACCGAGGACAACGCATCTGAAGCTGGATCAGTGAGTTCGCAAAGCATGTGAAATTTCGTCCATGGGTTTACGCCAAAGTCTAAGAGCGTCGCATCATCAACGGCAAGCGTCACAAATTCCAATTCTGAATTATCGAGAGGAAAACAGACGCAAGTATCACGCATACAAGGATGGCAGTAAGTGGACCTTACATACCAGACTAATAATACTACGCGATTTACTAATGCGAGTAGAATACACAGCCCCCAATGACGAGCAAGAACAAGATCGACTAGGTAGGTGACCTTTTTCCATCGACCTCACTGCATTAGGTCATTATGTCTTGTGCAAAATGCTAATTCTCAGAAAACAGACAGGTTGCATCATGACGTGTTCCTCTTGACGTTCGACAATAAGCTAGGACTTGCTCCCCCAAACCAGCGCAACTCAAATCTCAAGCGTGTTCTCGACGTCGGGACTGGCACAGGAATCTGGGCAATCGATTCGGTGAAGAGCATGTAGATGCGGAGGTGGGTGTTCCAGCTTCACAATTGTAAATCGTAATGCTGACTTCGTCAGATCTAAAAATTATTTGTTAAGGCGGAAGCTCGGTTTCGCCCTAACGTTGTTTGTTCTCGGTATTGATCTTTCCAGTTCGATCCAATGCCTGAGTTGTAAGTATAGACTGACCCACAGATTTCAATATTTTTTATGTGTTTCCATTGCTAAAAAAGAGCGAATATACTGACAGGGAATAGCGTGCCACCAAACGCCAGGTTTGAGGTTGACGATCTAGGTGAAGAGTGGACGTACTAGCAGCCCTTCGATTATATACACACCCGCGGTATGAATTCGTGTATCGCGGACTGGAAAGTCTTTTTTGCGAAGGTTTTTGAGTATGCTTCTTATCTTCTCACTCATTCCTTTTCAAGCGGGAGGGTTAATGTGTCTTTCTAGCAATCTCACACCTGGTGGATATTTCGAATTGCAAGAACTTCAAGTGTTTCCTCGTTCAGACGACAGCACACTCACGCCCGAATGCCAGCTTTCGAAGTGTATGAAGTTCGTGCACGAGGCTTTTGAAATATTTTGACGTTCATTTCAGGAAATCCGCAGGTGGTTAAATTAATGGAGGAGGCAGGCTTCATTAATATCAGGATGAAGTTGTTCAAGTGGCCATTAAACACGTCGCCGAAGGATCCCAAGTTCAAAGAACTAGTTGACTGGAATAACGAGAATATTAATAACGGCTTCGTGGCATTCACTGTGGCGCCATCCACCCACGCGGATTGGCCGGTGTGAGCACACCCGTGATCCTCAAGATTTTGTAATTGACTAATGCATTCCAAGCTATGTTGTGTACGGCATAAAGCCCCTCGAAAAGTAGTTCCGGACTAAGGAGGTGCAAGGCGAATATCTCAGTATGTGAGCTGGCCTTTGAAAGTCATCTTCGGGGTACGGTGGCTGTTTCTGTTACTCAAATCTTTGTATGTTGCGGTAGTTGATTTGACGCAAACAAATAGACTGTCATCCTCTAGTGAAAAAGATGTCTTTTCATGCCACTACTTTTATCCTCTCTAGCGGCCTTACTGATGACGACATTGCCGCGGCAACTCTCAGATTATTTCGCCGGCATCAGGGGTCCGCAGTCAAACTAACTCGGGTAGTTTCAGGCCTTATCGGATTTATCAACAACTTCTGTCTGTCCTGCATCGTTAAGCTAGTCCCAGCTATTGAACTACAATCATCTTTCATAAAGTTTCCCGAGTTGAAGGCTTTATCTCGTTTCTACGAGGAGAACCGCAACCCGAGAGGTTGCCTCTCCTCCTTGAAAACATGAGGTATAATTCCATGGGGACGCAAGATCTCGGCTCGTCAATAAGTTGAAGTCCACACGTATTTCGGATGGTCCGGTCCCTTTCTCAATCAGACCTTGCCAAGTCATCTCGGATGATGGAATAAACCAACTCGTCCATCACCACGCCGTTCTTAACCACCGCCTTCCTGAGTCTGCCCTCAAGCTGAAACCCGCTTTTTTCCAACAAGCCCTGACTCGCTGTGTTCTCAGAGAAAACGCTTGCCCACAACCTCTCAACTTCGATCTGCTCGTCTCCCATGCCGTTGAATACCCAGCGAACAAAAGCAGGAACAAGCTCGCTCATAATTTTGCGACCCCAGAATTCTTCTCCGAGCCAATATCCAAGCTCATAACCCTGCGAATACACATCTTTCCCGGGAACGAGACCGATGCTACCCATGGCGCGGCCCGATGGGGGGCAGATGATGATCCAGTTTCGAACCGGAGTGGCCTGGTTGATGGAAATCCAGCTTTCGGCTGCGGCGATAGTGTAGGGTTGAGGGAACGTATTTCGCAGGTAACGTGCAACGGCCGTGGAGTCTGCAGCTTGCGAGGCTGATGGCGCGTCGGATGGATGGTATGGCCTCACAATGCTCCTGCCGAGGGTGAGAATCGGTTTCGGTAAATCTTGCAGTGCAGCCATGGTTTCTTGTCTGTAGGGCCACACCTTGAGGCGGAATTGAGGACTTGAAAGAGTGTGTCGACTTTCTCTTGGGATTCGGTGGTCGTTAGTTGAGATAACAACCGGCTGGGTGAGGTTTTTGCGGGTTTAAAAGTTGGGTCACAATGACTCCAACGGCGAGGCTTACGAGAGAACTGGGGCAGAAACATAAGGACTGCCAATTCGGGAATAGTCCAATAAGTCTGCATGTGTCATCAAATGGCACTTCCGATGGCAAGCAGTTGCTTAGCTTGAATGGCTATGGAGTGCATTCCGTGGCACTTTTTTCCTCGAGATGATCAAGCTTTCGAGCACAACTAGAATCGCCGGAGTCTGGTCGGGACCGCTCCCAGGGTGCTTCCGACGCCGTAGCCAATAGAATGCGGAGACATGCCGGGTGTTCCCCGCCAAAGCCGTGAACGGAGTCGGCTCGGAGTGGAGACCAGTTTCCTTGCAGCAACCCAACGGAGTCCCCTTTACCCCGAAAAGAATCTTTGATGGAGCCGCTGAACGTCGTTGTCCGGTTATTATCAAAATCGGCAGCAGATGTTCACTCCAAATGGTTGTAACTGCTATGCCTAAAATCTTCGCCTTTAAATTATCTCGTTGATCGAATTGCAGTCAGCATTTCCACTACTGTTATGACGGCCAACATGAAAGCCAACTGTTGAAATCGAGGCATTTCGAGGCGTTCGGGTCATTTTGGCGAAAATGGTGTTACAACAACCAGTATTTGGAATTTCAAATGGGTCGTGACACCGCTGAGGGTCCAAATTAACAGCAAAGGTAATGCATAACTTTTTCATTACGACTGAATCTCGCATTGGCTCGTACAAAGTGGGTATAGTACACTTGATCTAATTGTGTCGTTGTCGCAATATGTAGGTCCCGTTTCATACAATCCATGCCGACTCCGAGTAATCCTTCGACTGGATCTGTTTCTTGTTCTTGGCGTACTTAAGCCAGCAATACGGATTGTCGTTGCCTTGATCGTCTTTGTAAAGGTAAACGACGCCAGCACAGCGCCCTAGTTCAGTCTGTTTGTTAAGGTTGAATGCGGCGCAAAGTCGAACGCACTCTTCGATATTTGCGGTCGGAATGTTACCGATATCGTTGTAGATGTAGTCGCTTCCGCAGTCCTTCTCGAAGGTAAGCTTCGTGCCAGGCACCTCCCACTTTGGCTTGGTGGAACCGGTAGGGCATTCGCCTTCCTTGATCGCTGTGTCTGTTGGAGCGGGCTGGGCCATATTCAAGACGTCAGAGGATGTCCCCGTCGGAGTTGCCGGGCTGGATGCACTGGCCGATGCCGATGCACTGGGATTTGTTAGCTCGCTTCCGCCTCTGGGAGAAACATTTACTTACTCTGCCAATTGCGAATTCTTCTGCGCCACCACGGCTCCCAAAGCGCCGGCTACCACAATCAGGGCAGCAAGAAGGGCGACAGATAGCATCAATAGGAAGAACGTGGGCTTGCGCAGACCGCATATCCTTCCATCCCTCGCATCTCGTTTTTCGTTGTGCCCAGAGGGCGGCACCGCGACTGGTCGATGATTGTTCGTGTACGTTGTTTGCGTGTACTGAGTCTGCGGGGACTGGACATTGTGATCGTAGTATGGGGGCTGCTGGTGCTGCATGTGTGGATTGTACGGCTGTGGCGCCTCGCTGTAATCGTGACCTGAGTTCACCTCGAGACCGTCGGGAATGGCTCCAGCATCTGAGCCCGGGGATCCGCTGGGATTCTTCAGCATCTTCTCGGCCTCTGGGGATATGAATTGGCTGCTGTAACCGCTGTGTCTGTCGGAGTAGAAGTGGTCGTTCGGATGCAAAGAAGCCATCTCAGACAAGAAAAAGAACGGGAGGCGTCCGCTCGAGGTATTGGGGGGGAACGAGAGCGTTAAATTGGAGGGTGAGTGATGGCGGGAGGAGGCCAGCAACGTTGGCAACGACAAAGAAGAAACACTGCAGCGACAAGGGAAAATTGGAAGAAACAGCGGAAGCGCGGGAGAAAGTGACCTGAAGGATTGCTGAAGCGTGCCATCGTGCGGATCAGGGGGAGCCCGTCAGCACGATGGATCTCGCACTAGCTAAGCTACCTCTAGTTTTAAGACATGGCTTGGACACCAATCCGATCCAGCACCGTCGAGACCTGTAGGGCTGGCGGCAAACCCATGAGAGGTTGGCTGGGGATCGGCGTCAAAAGTCGCCTCCACTGCGTTTAGGAGCGAAGGATGCAAAACCCTGGACTTGTCCAACGCGATTGCGGGAAACTAAGCTTTCAAAGTAACCATAAATGTCTCTGCGTTGCAAGCTACTAAACGCCGCCACACGGCGCCCCCCAATTTCCGTGAGGTGGATTGGGTGACCTAGACTGATGACCGCCAAGTGTTACCTCTCGACAGGTGTAACTCACCTCGAACAGAGCAGTCATCAATCTCCCTGTTTTCCGCGTGACCCTTGTCTTTTTCTTGCCTCCAAATCGTCATCGTCAGGTTCCGGCTCCCATGCTTGGAACATTATTTGTACGAACTTCCACTTCCGGCTAACGCGACAAGGGTCTAGCTTAAGCAACCATGTGAGTGAGTCCCTACTCCGGAGTAAGCCTCTTCCTCCTTGCCATTGATGAGCTATGGTGTGGCTATTCTGTAGTTTTGCTTGAATTGAGTCCGCCGTTCCACGGTCAGACCGTAAGTGTAGAACTAAAGAAGTATTGCTGACTGGCGTCTACAATTTCAACCACTGCGACGCCGCCTCATCCATATCTACTCTATGGGATGCGGCGTACTTCCTTTGACGTCACATTATTGACGGCGCTCGATACACCAGGTTGAATAGTCACGAAATGAACCTCCTTTTGAGTGCGGCGACTGAAGGAAACTAGCATAACAAACAAGCTTCCGCCATTGCTGCTTGGCCACTGTGGCTTGTTTAGCGGCAGCTACCGCCCCGCTCGTCATCGGAAGCTGTTCGTACTCCAGGCAACAGGAAAGACTGAGGAGGTTGGCGCTTATTCTTCGTGAGATCGAGGACTCATGAGACGCCCGAGTCGGCGTTTCCACCGCGAGACCGGCTAAGCGCAGTGATTGAAGTTTTGTGCGTGCGCCACGGCGCCCCGGGGTTGTCATAAGACTTCGTCGCGAGCTTTCCCATGTTCGACTTGCGAAACTAACCGCTCTCTAGTCTTTGAAATTTCAAAGTTTCATTTCTCAGCCCTTTCCTCTCACTTTGATTCTGTCTGGCATGCGATGCACACAACTCACTCATCTACCTATCTCTTCCTTCATATCACGTGCAATCGTCCGTGGACGGTAGAAGCGATTCTGATGTCGCAGGTGGCTCATCGCTGTGCTTCGCTCTCGTAACCGCGCTCTTGAGCTGGGGATTGACGCAATTTGGTGTGATCCTTGCAGGTGCCGGATCAGCAACAGCTGAGGAATGTATCTCCGAACTCTATCAGCTGTGACGTAAGGTGAGGCAGTTGTCATCTGGGCTATGAGACTTCTTAGGCCCGAGCGTAGCCACCGCAGAAGATGAGACACTCAAATCTACTACCTCCCACAACTAAGGGAATTTCTAATCATCATACAAGGGCCTTGATATCATTCAGGTCTCTTGCCTCTGATTTCAAGGAAACGAAACCGAACATGTGCCGCTGGTTTATATACCTTGGCAATGAGCCACAACTTCTTGAGGACCTCATCCTGAGGCCCCGGCACTCCATCGTGAAGCAAGGTGAGGCCGACCTTTGCCACGAATGAGCTCAAACTAATTCTCTAGTTGATGAACACTTCTTGCCGTCCAGCCATACCCCGTTCGCGTTCGACCCATGGCAGGCTGAATACGCCACTCCAGCATCTGCCAACGACACTGGGTCCCCGAACCCCTTAACCAACATGGATGGCTTCGGTGTAGGATGGTACTCTACGGCCCAATGCGAATTTGATCCGGATGAACACGGCTTGGGGCCGGGATCCCTCCGGCCTGTCGTGTACAAGAACATTCGACCTCCTTTGAACGACTTCGTTTTCAAGAGCATCGCTCGAGGGACCAGCACCTCGGCCGTGCTGGCGCATGTTCGGGCGGCGCCCGGTCTCACCCCCGTTGTGGAGACGAACTGTCACCCGTTCGTGTTCGGCCGTCACCTTTTTGCCCACAACGGCATTTTGGGATCTTTCCCTATCATCCGCACGGCCTTATTGCAATACCTTCCAATGGTACCAGACCGCGATTCTCGGGACGACAGACGCAGAGCATGTTGCGGCGCTCTACTTCTTCACCCTTTGCGGGGAAGCCGGCGACTGGAACAAGCTCTACAATGTCCGCAAAATGGCGGAAGCGATGAAAGAAACAGTCTCAATGCTCGAAGACATGCGGAAGGAGTTTGCCGGGGCCGAACAAGCTTCACGTTCACCAAACACGCTGAATTTGGTTGTCACGTCGGGCAGTTCACTCGTTGCCTTGAGATATGCCAGTCCGAGGAGTCTGGAGCCACCGAGCTTGTACTATTCGATTACTGCCGGGCCAACACTCAACCGAAAATTCAAGGGGAATCCGGAAGACACTGGTAACGGCGATAGCAACGCTTCGGGTGACAGACTCCTGGAAAAGCATAATCACTCATCTCATGTTGTCGTGGCTAGCGAACCGAGCACTCGCAATTCAGACGAGTGGGAGTTGATCGAGCCGTCACAGATGGTCTTGGTAGATGAGGGTATTTCTTTGGACGTGAAGAACCTATAGTGTTTTAAGCGATAATTCTAAGCTGTATTTGTCGGTTTTCCTGTCTTTCTCTGCGTGGCGTCAATTGGCCGTAATCGCTTCTCATCATCTGGTATCGGGTAGAAACGGAACCAACTCCATGGTTCCTCAAGTTCCGGGACGCCGACTTTAGTGATATCCATTGTTCATCGCGCCATTCATAATACACGTGGCTGAATGTATTACACCCGTTCAGGATTACTGCAGCCCAACGTGAAGTTTCGTACTTCAAGACATCAGGTTACGCTCTACTACACCATTCTTGCTTCTGATGAGATATTTGGCTCTCAGGCATGACTGCAAAACCACCATTTTCATGTTGCACTTTGCAACACTAGCAATCTTCTGGGAATTGTACTCGAGATCTCATGTTCTTGACTTCCTCCGGCAATAATGGTTTTGATGAAAGACGACCCGGGTTTCCAAAAAAAAAACTGCATTTCCGAGAATTGTATGTCTGCAGGAATCGCCTAGAGATGTCTTACTGTCGCTTATACTAACTTAGCATGCAATGCTTTGCTCGGCGTTGGAGCCGGATTCAGCAAAGCCTGCGTTTGCCCACCTTATCAGCCGATCTAATCAGATGTTGACATCGTCATCCATTGGTGTGAGTGTTCACGATGCTTCCACCTTGACCCACTTGGGCCGGCAACGCGGCATCGGAGGCATCGCCAAGGCCATCTTCGCGAACCGCAAAAGTCCCTTACCCGACCCGAAGGATCGTCTTCCCTTCCCATGTCTCTGGTTCCCGTGCCAAGCACTAACGATATCGGTGCATCTCATCCGTGATATTCGGATGCTGCCCCATCACGGCCCGGCTTCTTGGACGCGCGTGTGGGCCAACTTGCTCTTTACGAAAATCACCGAGGTCACGATGGGCGGGTGCCAGTTCTCAGGCGTTTGCTTACGGCCCTGGGTGGCGCAAAAGTCTTCAATCACCTCGTCGCCATGTGCACCTGAGATCTTGCTCGCACTTCTACAACTGGACCTCCTGCTTCCTCCTGCTTGGCTGTTCCGTACACCGAGAAAATGGCAGTATTCTCGAAACTCCAAGAGGCTCTCTTTCGCAGCCGATCCCGGACTGAAGACGAGATCATTCCCGCAGATGCGCCAACCGACATTCAGAATGCGAGAGAGGCAGCCGATGTTCCCGACGAGAAGACTGTCGAGGAACTACCGAGCGAGAATATTCAACATGGCGTCAAGCTAGCCCAGGCGCTCTCTCTCACCTGGGGAAGGCAGTCGCTCGTCGCCATCTTCATCTTGTACGTCCCTGACCATTTCCAGGTGGTCTTCCGACTAACCTCTGGTTGTAGTATGTGGTGTCTTTACCTTACGAATGGTTTTCAGAGTTCGGTTCTGTCAAGTTTGACCCCGTATGCCGCTAGCGATTTCGAGTCTCATTCCCTTTTGCCGGTAGTCGAAATCGTTGCCAGTGCAATGTCAGCTTCAGTGTACATCCCGTTGGCCAAGATTCTCGATCTTTGGGGCAGAGCCGAGGGATTTCTTCTCATGGTTCTCTTCGCCACGTTGGGTATGATTTTGCTTGCCGGCAGTCAAAACTTGGCGACATACTGTGCAGCAACGGTAGAGTTCGAGTTGCACCGCAAGATGAAGTCCTGGATACTAACACTGGTCGCAGGTCTTCTGGCAGGTCGGGTGGTCAGGGTTGACGTACAGTATCGATGTCATTACGGCTGACTCGACCAAGCTCAAGAATCGAGGCTTCGCTTTTGCGTTCACTTCGTCTCCCTATATCATCACGGCATTCGCCGGGCCGAAGGCGGCCGAGAGCTTCTTGGAGAAGATCAACTGGCGATGGGGCTTCGGCTGCTTTTCGATCATTTTGCCGGTTGTTGCAGCACCGTTGTACGGAATATTGAAGTGGAACACCCACAAGGCCAAGAAGAGAGGTGTTCTGATACGGGAATCGAGTGGCAGGACGTTTACCCAGCACATCTGGTGGGGTCTTGTCGAGTTTGATGGTACGGCTCGGTGTATTTCCCCTATCTCACGCGTTGCTAATTGCTGAGTGAACCGCAGTTCTCGGGGTCATGTTATTCGCTTGTGGCCTTGTCACCTTTCTTCTCCCCTTCTCTCTGGCGAGTACGGCACCCAATGGCTGGTCATCTGGTTACATCATCGCCATGATCGTAACCGGCTTCGTCGTCCTCATCATCTTCCTCCTCAACGAACAGTTGCTGGCGCCCGTGCCTTTCTCAAAGTTTGAGTTCTTCTCGGACCGAACCGTAACCGGAGTTTGCTTGTTGGACATCACCTACCAAATCGCGTATTACTGCTGGAACAGCTATTTCACCTCTTTCCTCCAGGTAGTCAACAATGTTTCAGTTTCTGAAGCCGGCTACATTAGCAACACATTCGACGTCGTCTCTGGAGTTCTTTTATTCTTCGTTGGTTTCTCCATTTCCAAGACGGGCCGTTTCCGACGGCTGCTGTTCATCGCTGTACCTCTGTACACCTTCGGCCAGGGGCTCATGATCTACTTCCGGCAACCGGGACAGAGCGTCGGATACCTCGTCATGTGCCAGATTTCCACCTCTATCGGCGGAAGCGTCTTCATTCTGTGCATGCAGGTCGCCATATTGGCGGCTGTGGACCACCAACACGTCGCCGCCGCGCTGGCTGTGCTTAGCGTGTGTGGCAACATTGGTGGGTCGGTTGGAAACACTGTTTCCGCCGCGATCTGGACGAACACCTTTGAGCAAGTTCTCGAGCGTTATCTCCCCTCGTCCGCGCTTGAGAGTGTGGCCGATATCTACGCAGACCTGGACACTCAACTCAGCTTCCCTATCGGGAGCGAAGAGCGTATTGCCATCCAAAAGGCTTATGGATATGCACAGACCAGGATGCTTGCGGCCGGCACTTCGGTCATGATATTCGGGTTTGTTGCGCTGTTCATGATCAAGAACTACAACTTGAAGAAAATGGGCCAGACGAAGGGCCTGGTGCTCTAGTGACGGATGCCTTGGGCCAGAACTCTTCGTTGGTTGTCTAGGAGTACCCCTCTTCGGCACCCCCCCAGTCCCGTCTTTCGGCACCCTCTTAAGCCTATTCGGGTAGTGCGTGTGGCGGTAGCCGCATCTCACATAGTTATGCTAATACTACGAGTTAGCTATAACTTATATAGAGGCCTATTGCCTGTAGTAATATAGCGAAATATATCTTTAGTTATAATAGATTAAATTTTATTATCATAATAATAGTAAATCTCCTACTCTAAAATGCTTATTTATTATTTATAAGTAATACCTCTTCTAGACCTATAAGACGCTATCCTCAACAGCCTTATTAATAAAGTCCCCTTATATCAATGAGACCTTAGGTATGGGGTGATGCATTTGTGGCGAAGCGACCCAGAACTTTTACTTGAATAGGCTTAAGAGGGTGCCGAAGAGGGGTACTCGTTGTCTAGGACTTGTTGGGTAGCTTGCTCTAATTGGTGTATGACTTTGCATTATTCATCCGAGGCCGCGATAAGGGCGTTCGTCCGTTTTTATCCGCGGCAATGGTGCCAAGGATACTCCTCGGAGAAGATCTTGCGATTTAGACTTTGGGGTAATTCCGCGTCAACACCGCATCAGGTTCCACTGCGCCATACCAATTGGGGCTTTATGAGTGCTCGTCCTCGCAAGTAAGAGTTGGTCGAATGTCAACGAGTGCTCATAATTGTGTGCGATGTGTTCATTGTGTAGCTCATCTTTTCGATTGTCTGGTCAGACTTTAATCCAGAGCCTGAGCGACGGGCTTTCGCTCAATTTCTACTACAGTACATGTAATCATATTAAGAAGCGAGAAGGGTGCGAGTGAAGCTCAAATAAGGGCGGGATTTCTCACGAGTCACAAGTGTCGCTACGGCGTGGGCATCAATTCGCCACGTCTCTGTTGTGAAGATGTAATGACATTATGGTACGACCAATCGGGTTGGTCAATGGTCACAGTAAGTCGAGTCAGACCCATGTCCGGTTACTTACGTTTGTAGAGGAAGACCCAGCCGCACGGGACTCGCAAACGATCGACGTTGCCGCCCTTGTTTCGTGTAATTTTGGCGAACGGCTTCGATCGCTTTGCTCACACCGACAAGTTGGGGCGATTATATACCTGCCGCAACTCTTACTCTCCCACCGGTACTACGTTGGCAATCCGAAGCGTACGCAGCGTTGCGCCAGCGTCGGCTGGCCCCTGACGCCAAGGATGGTCTCATGAAGGCCTTGATCTGCGTTCCATCACTTGCAAAGTTGAAAACGGCACTTGGAGGGGAGGTCGTTGCTCGCCCAGACTCTGCTCGTGTTGCTGAACTTATTTTAATATATGTTGAACTCTATTTAATATTACAAGCCAAGACATCAACAAGGACCTTCCTCGAAGACTTCCAGAGGCTCCAACACCTCGAGTTTGAGCCTGCTGGATCCAATCAATTTGAATGATCAGGCACCACCTGTCCTCGATTCGGCTCCGCATGTATTCTTATCGCTTCCTCCGTGCTGCCACATACTTGTACTCTATTCCTTATCAACCTAGATCATGCTTTTCGAACCAGACAATCGAGATATTCGTAGTTTTGAGATCCATCAGAGCTTGCTGCCCCGTATGAGCATGATGTTTCATAGATTCACCAGTTGAACATGACAAGCAGTCTTCACAACAAATGAACGCCTGAAGTCCGACACAGCCGAGAACCTTGTGTATTTCCCCAGGTATACAGAGGTGCGCTTCAAAAGTTCATGCCCAAACTGCCAAGCCCATAGCGACCTAACGCTGAGCCCAAAGTAGCAGCCACTAGGCCTAATAGAGTAAGGTGCTAGTAAAACCCCGGTTTAGACCCCAGGCGCCCCATAATATTGCTTTTTTTCCTACCCAGGGCCTAAGCCAGTTTAACCGCTACAACAACAACAAAACTATTGCTAAATCACTCGAATTTTACTATTTTTTTCCCCTCAATATAGCGCGTATTACTCCTTATACAAGGGCAGTTATTCTTGGTCTCCGGAGCCGCGTTGGCGGTAAATCAATAGAGGAAGTTGCTAAGGCTCTAGGAATTTCAAAGCGTACAGTTAACAATATCCTCAAGCGCGCCCGGGCCGCGGGCTTTGACCCCGACGCGCCTACTCTTGCGATCCTTCCCCAGTTTATCAAAGACGCGCCTCATACTAAGCGACCAACAAAACAAAACAATAAAACAACTACACTTTTGCTCCGCAAGGTCTACCGCAACTATTATAGGCGTGAGAAGAACTATACTAATATCGCTAGCAAATTAAGCGACGAGGGGATCAATATCTCAGCAATAATAGTATAGCAGATCTTACGCAAGGCGGGCTTCCATAAGACTAAACCTATAAGGAAGCCTAGTCTCACCAAAAAGATAAAGCAGGAGCGACTTACATAGTATCTCCACTACTACTACTAGACCCTTAAGGACTAGATAAGGGTTCTTTAGTCTAATGAGACCTCTATTATCCTTAACTACCGCCACAGCAGCTACTAGCTATAGCGCTAGCCTCATGAAGCTTATTATTGCTCTTATATCCGTGAGAGATAGAAGGGATACTCTAAGTTTATATTCTGGGGATATTTCTCATATAATAAGAAGGGTCCCTACTACTATTAGGTGCTAGAGCTTATAAAGGAGAAGAAGGATACTAATAATAAAATTAATATCCTTAAGAAAGCCCTTAAGCCTATTAAATAAGTAGAGTGGGAGCTTATAAATAGAATAAATCGACTTTAATTCTATATAATCCCAGGCTATAAGCCTCACTAGGCTTAGAATACTACTAATAGTAAGCTTACTTATGGGGGTAGAGGAGGTATTAACTAGTACTGCTACTAAAAAGAGATTCTTCTACCTAAACTCTTCCCATTTGCTCGCTCTATTAGTGAGGATACTATTATAATAGAAGATAAGGCCCTATCTCATGGCTATCACTATATATACTATATATATAGTATCTTTAAGATATAGAAGCTTCTCTAGTGCGGCAATAACCCTAATCTCAACCCTATTAAGAACGCGTAGCTATAGATAAAGCGATTCATAACGAAAAAGAGTGCGCCTAAGAGCCGCAGTGAGGCTATATGAGTATAGAAGGAGTACTAGGAGTCACTTAACCAAGAAAAGATTCAGAACTAAATAGAGCATATCCCAGATCATATTAAGCAGATTATCGCCCTTAATAGCAGTAATAAATATAAAGAGGGCCGCCAGGCTAGCAGAGACTGCCCGACAGCTTAAAATAACCCTTTTAGTGCTATTCTTTCACCTATTTTAAAGTGCTAATAGTGGCAGATAGCTCTAAATTAATAGTATTCACAACTATAAATAAGGCTACAATATTAACAATAATATCGCTCAGAGTTAGCACTAGCAGGGGACCCCTGCGGACCCCTGCAGGGTGACTGGGGGCGGGCTTGGCAGTTTGGGCATGAACTTTTGAAGCGCACCTCTGTATCTCACGTTTGAAAGTGGGAGGCCCCTTATTAATTTATGTGGATGCGATAGGCGCGCTGTCATTTTGACATGGACAAGCCCGCCTTGTCGACTTCCGAGCCACCCTCTCTATAATCCCATCAAGATTCTTTCCAGCGAACTTTGCCGAACTTTCGTTCCTTCGCACCACAGTCGTCGATTAGCATTCTCCTCGGCCGCGAACCGCCGCGCTTCTCTCATTCTGCGCCCGACCTGTCAATGTTTCGGCTCATGTTGGGCGTTCTACAGAGTCGTTTTCACTGAGCCAAGGCCGTTGCTCGACACAAGTCTATCGCTGGCAACTTTCAACCGGCTGACGTTGTTTGGGGTGTGCGACAGCTGCAGCAGTTGACGTCTGAGACGTTGGCGATGTTCAAGCAAAGTCCCATGAGGGGGGGCCCAAGGGCTCGCCCCAAGACACTGTTTTTCCTGGCTTTATTCATTTTCTTTTTTTACATGTCTTTTACACCGTACGTCCGTGATAGGACCAACGCCGCCATCTGGCATCATGATCAGACTTCAACGCAACCTGAAAAATACAACAACGACCTGGGAGTCGCGCCCGCCGAGCCGCTCAGACCGGAAGACTCGAAGCCTCCAAGCCAGAGCAGCTTGAAGCAAGACGATGGAGTTCAGGAAGCGGAGGACAACCAGATCAAAGAGGAGAAAGGAAGATTAAACGAGCCGAACCAATCACACGATCAACAAGTCCAGGACGCAGCAGACAGGGAAAGTGAGAAGAAAGCAAAACAAGAAGAGGAGAAGAAGAAGAAAGAGAAGGAGGCTGCTGAAGCAAAGAAGGAGGAGGAGGAGGCGAAAAGGAAGAAAGAAGACGAAGAGGCGAAGAGAAAGAAAAAGCAGGAAGAAGATGAGGCTGCGAGGTCAAAACATGAGCAGAATCTCCGAGATGAGTTCGCTAAGGAATATGAGTCTGCCAGAAAGTAAGTTTGCACTGACTCGATAACATCATCAAACAATGCATGCACAACGACGCTTACAGCTCCGCGAATAGGTTGCCCAGCAGCAATGCTATATACGGGAATACACTCAACTCGCTGAGCCAAAAGGATAACCGACCAGAGGAGCATGAGAGCCGGTTCAGGGCCTCTTCCGCAGAAGAAATGCCCTTCGCAAAACAACGACCCGTCCACTTCAACCCCTATCCAGACTACAACAGTGATGAGTGGAATCGGACTCGTCGCGCCCAGTATGTGCCCTGCGTAGGGGCGCTCGGCGACGTCGTGGAAGATCTTTTGGTGTTCAAGGGCCACCCCACTGGCTTCCCTAAACCGAGTTTCGGTGGGTTCGACATTCTGGGAATGGACGGTGACGTCTGTTACGAGCGCGAAACCAGACTCGGGTCATACGGATACCTCCAACAGCTCAACAGCAAGACCGGGCTTCCCATCGACTGGGACAAGATCAACTGGGGTGATCTGCAGCGGAAATGCTCAGATCTAAATGCAGCCCGTTTTGGGAAAGGCGTGCCAAATGAGTACATCATGACCGCTTACAAAGACATCGCGGAAAAATACGGGAAGGGGAGAAGAATGGGCAAAAGACAAGACTCGGGGTCCGAAGATGAGGACGACGTCAACAGCAAAGCGGGCAACGGAGTGGCAGCAAGGGCTGAGCCTCGGACGGCAATTCTACTGAGAACTTTCACCGGCAAAAAGTACACCGAAAACGACAAGCAAGTCATCAGGTCTCTTGTGTCCGAACTTTCCCTTCGGTCCGGTGGAGAGTATGAGGTTTTCCTGCTCTTACATGCTCGCGACGACTCGATCGATCTCCATGACAAGGCGGCCTACCAAGGCGTTCTGGATGCACACATCCCGAAAGAATTTCACGGCATCACCAAGGTCTGGAACGACCAAGCCGTTTGGGACGTTTACACAGCCCTCACAGATGGCGAAGAAAAAACCGTCCACCACGCCCAGTGGCTCTCGGTTCAGAAGTTCAGCCAGGACCACCCGGAATTTGACTTCATTTGGAATTGGGAGATGGACGTCAGGATCGTCGGTCATAATTATGACTTTCTAAGGCGTTTGGAAGCTTTCGCCAAGAAACAACCTCGCAAGGGCTTGTGGGAGCGCAACGACCGCTACTATATTCCGGACTACCACGGAAAGTATGATAGCGAGTTCCGCGCACACACCGATCAACTTACGCGCGGACGCCAAGTTTGGGGCCCGCCGGCGGTACCGTCCATACATCCCGTTGGCCCCAAACCGCCAGTTCAGAACCCTGACGACGACCCGTATGAATGGGGCGTCGGCGAGGAGGCCGACCTGATCACCCTGGGGCCTATTGTCGACCCGGTGAACAGCGGTTGGATCTTTGCGAACAAGATTTGGGGATACAAAGACGCCCAGAATCTTCCGCGGCGAACCACGATTGTAACCCAGTCTCGTATTTCGAAGCGTCTTCTGGATATCATGCATGTCGAAAACCTGCGTGGAAACCACATTGCGTCAGAAATGACCCCTCAGACTGTTGCTCTTCTGCATGGTCTGAAGGCTGTTTTTGCACCTCATCCTCAGTGGTTTGATCGCCCTTGGACTGGTTCCTTTTTGGCGAAATGGTTCAATTCTGGGCCGAAGGGATCTAGTGGAGGTGAGGGTAGTCCTATCGGTTATGGACGAGAGCGCAGGTACCAAGGTACTACTTGGTATTATCGCGCTGAACCGCCATCACGGCTATATAACAACTGGATGGGTTATATCGACACAGACGTCGGAGGAAGGAATTGGGAGATTGAACACGGTCGGCCTTGCTTGCCCCCGATGATCCTTCACCCCATCAAAGAAGTCGAGCCTACAGAACCTGGCTTCGCAACCCGGTTCGAGCTCAACTACGGTTAAGCGTCTTGAAGACCGCCGGTGAACTACAAAACGACCGTTTCAATTCACGCAATCATACCCCTTTGTTTAGACTGTACATATATAATAGATGTGAATGATTGCCGTACGCTCCAAATTTTTCTTCTCGCGTCTAAATGGCGAGTTTCAGGTGTTCCAGCTACCCTTAATGAGTAGTCCGACTTGGAGGGATGTCAGCAGACAATTCGGATCGATTCCGACATCTCTCTCGAGGCATGCAACTATTTGATATTGAGCTTTTGGGGTCAAGAGCCTTCAAAGTTGCGTCGAATTGTCTGTTGTCACATGCTTGTCGTTCCTGATGTTCCTTTCCGATATCACCCTGCAGCACGTCTTTATTTTCACTATTGAAATCGACTCTACTGACTGAAGGCCCGTTTACCCAGAGCTATATCCTGGTTACCTGGTATACCTTGACGACTGTTCATGCACCATCCAGCGGAATGCGGACTCGACCAAACAACTCAAACTTTCATGGCGCCAGCACCAAAAAACGCTCCAAACCCTTCTGTTTCCATATCTGCTCCAGTTTGCATGCTGATCCAAGCAAAGCGCATGTAAACAAGCAGCAAAGAAAGAGAATACCTGTGGCTGTGGGGCCTGTGAGTTAAATGCTAAGAGGGGACTGTGATGCATCTTGTTCCTGCTTTTGGCGCTCCTGTGCCTTGCGACCGAGCTCATTCTGTACATCGCGAGCTTTGTTCAGCTGTTTGTTGTCCGTCTTGCGCTAAGAAGCCCTGTCAGAAAAGAGGATATCCGGATCACGACAAAGACACCCCTTACCTTTCGCTCTCCATAAGGGCCTGCGGCGAGTCTGTTCAGCCAATCCCCTCTCAGTGCAGAGTGAAGGGTCGTCTTATGGAACTATGTTGTCTCGATTAGCCATTCCTCGAATCATGATCAGGGTGAGAAGTTGACGAGGCTTACACGCATGTTCTCGCAAATCTGCTCCCAGCGATCTGCAAAAGTGTCGTAGGCTTCCCATCCTGAACAACTTTCTCCGCTCCATTTGAGCTTCAGCTCCCAGCCTTCCTGACATGCTTTGGCGGAATGCTTTTCGGTGTTAGCGAGTAATAACATCGAGTAGTAATATACCAAACACTTACCAGCAGCCTCTAGCAGAGCAATTCCACCTCGACATTCGTGAAGTCATATCGGGCTGCCGCACGGAGAAGATCTGCAGGAGAACTGTCTTGGTCCGCGTAGATTGAGGCCACTTGTCCAAGACCAGGACATTTCTTTGGTGCAGCCTGGCCTCGCTTCCGCTTGATAGACCGGCTTGCGTCGTCATCGACAAACTCCGCCGGGGCGCTGTTGGTCTTGGTCGGCTGCGCCCGCGCCTCCAACTGGGCTTGCTTCTCCAGAGCATCAAGCTTTTCTTGGAAGGAATCGGTGTCAAGAATGGCGTCATGGAGCTTCTTAACATACTCTTGTTGCTTTTCTTTCGTGGAAGGCCAAGAAGGATCATCCTTTCGAGGTTTGAACTCCCGGCGGAAGAAGTTCCTGTATGCTTTATCTAAACCTGCGGCCTCATCCTCGTCCTCGATCAGACCTTGGTATTTGAATATCAAGGGCGTCTCCAGCTGGGCTCTGAGCTTTCGGTTTTGGTGGTCAGTGATACGAGCCTTGCCGGCCTTCTCAGTCTTGCGCTTTTTGTTCGAAATATGACGTTGAGCTGAAAAGGTCGTCTCTGCATCGAGAGTGTCGTAGTAGTTTGTGAAGACCGAGGCGTAATGATCTGCCTCGTCCACATTCATCGCGCCAAACCAGCTGGCGCAGTTGCAGACAAAAGTCTTGACGTCGACATTGCTTTCGTTGTGAACCAAAATTTCGTAGAACGAAGCCGGTGGAAACGATCGGTCTCCATCAGCGAATCGGAATGGCAAAACTCGATCTGTAGCTCTGTAAGCCATCGCGAAGTTGACTCCAGATTATGTTTCCTTACTCACCAATAATGGCACCAAACAGAAGCTTCTTCATCTCCATCGAAACGGGGCCGCACTTCAGGTAATCCATGTAGGCGAGAAATTCGTCCTCGTGTTTGTCTTGGTCCTCAACGCCATCTTCGTGGTGCTCGATTGGGAACGTCTCGATCTGAGCCGAAGCGAATACCTCGTTTTGTTGAGCGTAATGAGCGAGGCTTGAGCCCGGGGTTTTAGCAGCTTCGATACCAAAGCCTGCTTTGGCGCGTGTCAATACCCCTCGGCCACAAATTTCTGTGCCTTGTTGTGTGCCCCATGAGTACTGGTTAGTGTTGACGTCGCAGTCTTCGACCACCTGGGCCGCTGACTCGCTGTCGATTCGTTAGCCGGGCTAGCAGATCGCGTTGAATGGGACATGGTATCTCGCGATAGTTCCGCAGACTTACTCGTTCCATCCAGTTTCCAAGCACTCCAACGCGATACAAGGACCGAGCGATTGTCCCATCAAGGGTTCGACCAACTGCTCCCATGTCGTCTGCTGCGACATCGTGAATCCGTGGGCCCAATCCGAATGCTGCGTTAAGATTCTTGCCCCCTTTGGATCCGGCAAACGAGCACCTTTTTCAGAATGATGAGACAAAATAAATCAAGCTGCAATGGCTAGGAAACATAATTCAGCGCAAAACGTGCCGAACGGCTCGGTGAACAATTTACCGCGCAAAGTGTCTTTTTTTTTTTCCTGACTTCTCGGCAAGGCAGAGCTGTTACAGGACCTTGACGAAAGACAAGCGAAATTAGGTGAGGTGGTTGGAAGAAAGGACGGTGTGGTTTCTGCAGTGAAGTCGAGAAGTGAGTGTAAGGTGAGTTGAGCTGAAAGATGAAGTGAGTTGAGTCGAGAAGTGAGGTGGGGCGGAACTCCTAGCCCTTCGCACTGTACTTGGCACGGAGTCGACCGTCGCGAAGGTCAAGTCGGTCAACGATATTCTCATACATTTTTGCGGAGTTTCTAAGTTGCGCGATGCTTTTCAACATGTCTGGAATTCCTATACCCATCACGCCTTACATATTTGGTCCAGCTCATCTTCCGGTTTCTGGCAGGATCTCTTAGAACGACTCAGGATAAAAGTTGATCAACAAGCCCCTTCTCGACTGGAAAGGCTTCACCTGAACGAATCAGGAGCGTACTGCGTTTTGGTGATCCGGGCCTGATCTTGATCTGGGAGGAATATGTCCGCTTCGGTAGAGAAGCAATCGACTGCTTCAGCAGACTTGATACAAAGATTAGGCCATACAACAGGCAACAAGCAGCGAGGTCTTTTTAAGTCCGATCCGTCCTGCGAAAGGCACTAACAGAGCAATCGTCTTTGTGGCGATCGAGGTTTCGCCTCAAAATACATGTACTCGAGAAACTCGTCTTTGTTCACTCCGGACCCATCAATGATGCGCTAAAACTATTCAACAACAAAGTCATCTCACCTCGAGCATGCACTTCAGACCAGTATTCGGGTATTGTAAGGCCGGAATATTCATTGTATAGGTATTAGACTAGTAGTAGCCAAGCGTCGAACAAATCTCCCCATCGAGGCCGAGGCCCTCCAGGCTGACGCATCATGGTCCCTGAAAGTGTAGTGACACATTAGCTGATGCAAAGGTCTCGCCTGCGAAAATCGTGTTGCGTTCACACAATGACGGGAAAACGTGCACGTCTAGATATTCATGCCCATCCCATAGAGTGCCTTACAAGCCAATAAGACCGATTGAGGACTCGGATGGATCCTGTGGGTGCATCGAGGGCGTGAAAAATTCCGGGATCGAGTTTTTTGTCTCCAAAGCCTTCATTAAAGAGATCTCTCAAGTAGGTGTATATTACGCCATCTCTATGCTTTAGTCTGCATCAAGACGCGGAGTAGAAGGTGTAAAAGTCGGGAAACGATACTGCTCTTTGAGGGATGTAGCGTTATCCGCCGAGAATACCCAATTAGAAGAGGCGGGAGAAATATTGAGGTGAAGATGTGTGAGATAAGATCATGTGAGTACGTATTTCGTGATGCGAATCGATCAAAACCATCGCTGTCGATTTGACTGGATTAATAGGAGTAGAAGACTTACAATAAGGAAGGCGCGAAGGTAGGTGTTGACTAAATACGCAAAGTCGGTTTTCGAAAGCCGCCCCACTGTGTCTTGACAGTTGAGGCAAGAGTGAGGCATTCTCGAGGCAACTTCAGAACTCGATTCCATTTCATGACACTCTACCAAGGCCCTTTGGTTAACTTCATGTCTTCCCAATACAGATATGTAGAGAACGCACAAGTCACCAAAGAACTACGAAAGAAGTCCCTTGGTTTTGAGGTCAAGTGAGGTTCTATTTCTTCTTGAAGATTCGTTGGCAATGTGTACTGTTGTAGCATATGCAGCATGAGTACTTGAGTAGTAGATAGATGAAGCCAGCCAGGTTGCCTATGACCCGAGTCCACAGGTAAAGGAAAGTTTATTCTCATGTCCCATAGCGGTAAAAAGATCCTAGACAGGTGCACTAATGGGTGTTGTCGTTCTGTTTGCGCAGATGGGGTGCCGGACCTAGTCGGCTTTCCTCGTCTCGCTTTGAATGCAGGAACTTGTTACCCTACTTCGATTTTGAAACACATCATTAGCGAAGCTTGACAATCAGAACAACCATAAGTCTATCAACTTACTCTCAGCTCAGAATAAGGTGCCGTGACGATCCGCGCAAATCAGCTAAATGCTATCGCCAATCGGGTCAGCTGTTTGCTGGTCCGCGTAGGAAACTCGTTAGCTCGGGGGACCATGTACGGCGGACAAACGCTATGTGCTACCATGAACTTAGATCAGATCTGGTTGTTATCTCTTGGGGGAAGTTGTCTTATATTTCCAAAGCCACACGCTTTCCAAGCGTGGGCATTCTCGGCGCTCCGGGGCACCTCAGATTTGTAACGAACCTCGGCTTGGGTTGTTATCAGAATGCCGCAAATGGTCATTCATCCCGTTCACGGTTCCCTAGCTGGACATTGCAGCCTTGATTAATTGGAGATGGCCTCCCTCTTAGAACTTTTAGGTCTCTGACAGATACCTTGAAATTGCGGGCCAGCTTAACAACAGTCTGGCGTATTGTGCGGATGTTGTTGTGCTCATGTACGCAGAGCCTCCAGGGCCTAGATTGCGTGACGCAACCATGAACCACCTTGCAATCTCTATCGATAAGCCTAATTGAGTCTCCAAGTCGTAGATGAAACTAGAGCCCCCTTTGATAAAAAGGTTCAACAGGCTAAATGTGTTCAGCTGTGTTTCTGGTTCCCCTTCTAATGCATCCAGGGATGATGGACAATCTTGCAGGTGCTACTCCTCAGGTGCCAAGTATTCAGCAAGACTAGGTAAAGCTTAGTTGCATGTATTACAGAACAAACATCAAATAAAGAGCTGCTAATCTCAACCAACCCTGTCATTAGCCTCAAAGTAAATGAAAGTAGTCCAAAGATACAAAGAAGGGAATGATATCCGATTGAATGTAGGGATGAGGGCGGAATTGATGTAGATGACTTATGCCACCCACTGCATCCTTACAAAAAAGCCTTCTCGTCTTTCTTCTGAAATACTAAACAATGCTGAAATCCCATGTCTTCTTGTTGTGCTAGAGCCTTCTTCGGTTTTTCTTGTCGCTTGCCAAGAGCTACATTTGTGTATTATAGTAGCCATTCTGTTGTGCAAGGCCGAAAAGCTGTTCCTGGAGCGAAAGCCAGTTGTTCTTTGCAGAAACAACAAATTATCCTTTCCACAAATCGCTGTTTTCCTTACTAGTCCAAGGAAATCTGAACATCATGGTTCCTCTTGTGGTCCCTCTTCTGGGTAACCCGAATGTTGGCTGCTGAATCCGGCTCGCTGGCTGATTCTTTTTCTTGGTGCATTACCTCACGGCCTCTATGGCTCTCTTCGTGACGCTTTGCATTGAGATTGCGGTTGTCCTTCTTCGTCTACGTCCACAAGAGTTAGCATTAATCAAGAACTAAAGCCAAGTTACTAGCTCATACCTTGATCTCCGACGTGGGTGCTGAAGCAATACGAGCAATGGAATCTGGGCGGAGTGCAGTATGGATAATCTGCTTGCTGTACTGTTGGTGACAAACATTAGCCATTTATCTCAGCAAGCATGTGGTTTTGGCGTCATCTTCAAGTCATAGCAGATCTCATTCCATCTCTTTGCGAAAGTCTCATACTTCTCCCAGGTGTATGACGTTACGCCACCCCAGGGAGCCTTCATTGTGAAGCCCTCCTGGTTCTTCTTGGCAGCAAACTGTGGATCGACGCGTTAACGAACAAAACACGAGATTGGTTGTCAATGAACTTACCAAGAGCGCCTAGCTCAACATGACAGCCTCAAAGTCCTTGAGCTCGTGATGGAGTAAAGCTGTCAACTGGGCCATTGGAGAGCTTCCGGCATCTACGAGAATTCTCTCGACCGCGCTGAGCTGTGGGAGCTTCTTGACCGTGGCAGCTTGCGCAATCAGCTTCCGCTTTTTGAAAGGGCCCCCGTCGCTCATGTCATCCCCATTCGCCGAGTTTGCGGCGAGGTTGTCGATGCCGGCAAGCTTTTCCAGAGCCGCCGTCTTTTCAACATAATCAGAGGTATCGTAGATCGCAAGAATAGCCTGCTTGATGTATGCCGACTCCATCTGACGCGTGGAAGGCCAGGTCTTATCGGTTTCACGGACGTTTCCAGGCGCCTCGTGGCGGATATGGGTCGTGTAAGCCTCCGCAAACTCGAGATATTCACCCATGCTACCAATCACCTTATGGTACTCCATGGTGGGAGGCTGGGACAGCTCCGCTGTGAGAGTAGGATGCTGATGAGCTGAGACCAAGGTCGCCTTCTTGTTCCGAGATCGCCTGACCTTCTTGGCGGAACGGACATCTTGATCCGCTTCAGCGTCTTGAATGGCGATGCCTTGTTGAACCCTCGAGATGTCGGCGATAATGATGTCAGCTTCCTGAGGGGTCTTTGTATGAAACCACCGGACCCATCTGAGTGCGAGAGGGGTGATTTCATCGCGATTCTGCTCGTTCTGAAGAAGCAGCTCATAGAAGTACGCGGGTGGGAACAGACGCGGACGGTCTTTAGCACGGTACGGCAGCACTTTGTCTTCCGTACAGTTAGTTGAAGCCATATCGGTGAACGTTGCTGGAGTGACCCACCACACAGGGCTCGGAGAATCTTCCTCTTCATGTCGAGGGTAGCATCATCATCGTTGAACAAGACGTTGTATTCAGTTGCGAAGGCGGATGGAACCTGTCCGACCTCGATCATATGGGCCGTTGCGAATTGACCTGAGCAAGCCTTCTCAAAGCCCTGAGCCCCCAAATTGCTTTCAGGTCCAACTGGGAAAGTCTCGATAGCAGCTCGCCTAAGGTGTTGGCCAACCTGTGGCAACCCGGGACCGGAAACGCATGCGGAGGGCCCCATCGCTGTAAAATAGCTACAGCCGTATGAGAGATGAGTTGGTACTTAAGAAAAGAATACTCACCCAGGATGGAAGTTTTGCTGGGATAGCTGGCTACAATCAAGCGGATATGCGAAAGCCGCCGGGCTGGCCATCTCGTCGTCTGCGTGGGAAACCGAGGAATAATTGTCGAAACTATTTATTGCCAAAAGTATCGAGGTTGCCAGTTTTGAGGTATCTCATTTGTAATAATTGCAAGGTACAAAAGAAGACTGGAGGTGCTGAATGAACAAAAGAGTGAGTTGTGAGTTGCGAGTTGTAACTAAGGTTGTATGGAGAACCTGGCGTAACGCGAGGAAGGAACCCGTCGCCCAAAGAGAGGACCAGAGGCCCACCCTGACTTCTCAGCCGTCAATCAACTACATGCGTTAGAAGGAGAATGAGGCCTCGCTTATTGATAGGACAAATGGAATGTGTCGTTTGTGAACTTTAGAACACTAATCTGCGTAGTAATTTCTCTATTAATAGCAAAAGATGAAGTGCAAGATATCATTAGCTAAAAAGAAACCCTTAGCTAAGGTATAAGCAATATTTTATCTACTATAAGAACTTCATTTCTCAATCTTAAGATAGGAATCTTTGCTTATTCTAGTATCTAGGTATATCTGAGCGTAAGCGGAGTAAAAATAGTTACTTAGCAACTAGTATACTGTTTATTAAGCTCAAATAATCTAGCTTAAGAAACAATTCAATTCTTTCTAATCAGCCTTAAAAACATCGGGGAATCCGCTTGGGTATTATGAGAAACAAGGCTCCCTATCGTAGAGTATTAAAAAGAAACCACAGTGCGCCTGTATCCCTATAACCATTTATCGCGCCTATCTAATCCATACGAAGTCAGGGTAAACTCCTCTACCCATTATTCGGGCGCATCGCAAGCATTCTGCGTTCTTGATCGCTGATATGGGCGCCAGGGTGGATGAGCTGACCGTCCTTTGTGCGGATTTCGAGATCTTCGGAAGTGACCCAGTCATCGTTGCTCGTGTTTTCCTTAATATACTCTCGGCCAACCTGGTTCTGCACATCCCTGCGGCCATTCAGCATATCGTTGCTCAGCTTAGCCTAGATATTATTAGCATGCTTCCTTTATGGGCTTAACTGCAATCGCTTTGTGCAAGGCAGTTCAAGGAAAACTCACTTTGCGCTCCTTCTCTGGTGCACTTGCGAACCTCGAAAACCAATCTGCGCCCAAAAGCGAGTGTACAACCGTCTTGCAGTCCTGAAAGGCATTTGGTTAGCTTACTATTGTCGCGCAAATCATGTATAATAGGGACGTACTAGCAACTCGGCACACATGCGTGACCAGCGCTCTCCAAATGTCGCGTAGTAATCCCAAGTTGACACTGAGCGGTTCCCCGACCAGTGAGGACGCAGTGGATATCCAAGCTGGGCGCTTTCAGCAGCAACCTGGCAAATGTTAGCTATATATCTCATGAGACATGCGCGATTGGTGCTCGCCAGAAGCCTCCAGGCGATAATCTCAATCTCCACGTCAGAGATCCGGTGGTGGATTGACAGGCTGAGAAGATCTGCCGGAGTGTTGTTCTGGTCTAAAAGCTCCCAGTCGGCTCTGCTGATTCCCTCGGGCTTTCCATCGGACTCATCCTCGCTACTGCCAGGGTTGGCCACGCGCTTCCGCTTCTTCGAGCGTTGGACTGGCTCATGGCTGCCATCGGGGTTTGTGGCCTCGCGTGAGCGGTCGCTGCCGGCTTTCTTTCGCTGTTGCACTTTCTCCAAGCGCACCCGAGCTCTTCGAAGCTCATAGAAGTCCGAGCATTGTGCGATGCAGTTGTACATCTTCTTGACGTACTCTCGCTGCATTTCGGTGGTGGCGGGCCAGGACAAGTCCTCTTGGGGCTCAAAGCCTGGCTGGCGCCGCTCGTAGTTTGCGTAGGCCTCATTCAGCTCGTTGAAGTGCTCCTTGTTTTGAATGATGCCCTGGTACGTCAGAGATGCTGGCTTGTCCATCTCCGATGCCAAAAGAGGGTGACGGTGATCAACGAGAGCGATCTTCTGGGAGAGACCGCTGCTTGTTCTCTCTCCAACCGGCAGCACAGGCGCAATGTCTAGTAGCTTCTTCGGTTGGGAAGTGATTCGAGTTACGCCGTCTGTCAATGGCATTGGAGCGCCATCAAGTCCCAGCTGCTCCCTGATGTCTTGGAGACTCTTGATGGCGGCGTCTGCCATCCAAGGGCCCGCCATGGCGAACTCGTTGATCCAGGCATGGAATCGAGAAACAAAACCCGAGATCTCGTAGAAGTCGTTGCGGTTGTTCAACAACGTAGCGTAGAAACCAAGGTCCGGGAACAGACGGGGCTCTTGGTGGTATCGGTAAGGGACAATGTGGACTTGTGCGCTGTTAGTGCCATCAATGCGCCTTGCATGGAGCAACTTACAGAAGATGATGTCCAGCATCCATCTTTTCTGCTCGGCCGGGACGGCGAGATCTTGCAGAATTTGGAGATCAACTGAGAAGTCGTCCATCGTTGGAGTAGAGCTGCCGGGAAGTTCGCGGAATGTCTCTGGGGCGAGGGACACACAGAGGGAATACGGCCGGATGCGAGATTCGGTGAGGTATGAGTAATGTGTTGAGTGAAGCTTGACTTGAGGATGAGGATGCAGTGAAGTCCATTTTGTTCGAGAAAGAGCCCAGGTACTTATAAATTTCGGAATGTCGACTTTGCAACGCGGATTCACCTCCTGCGATGAAGTTCGACGGGTGAATCACCGCTCGAAATCAGCTCCTCAAGGTCAGACGAAGGACTGAAGGTGAGTTGAATCAGGTCTCAGCGTCCGAAGGTTCCTCGGTGCTAGGTAAAGTAGAGTGAATCTCGACAAGCTGATCATTTTGCTGGGACGGAAATGGATCAGGAATACTCAGGGTGAACTGATTGTGATCAGAGCTACCTTGGCCATCCACAGCCGTTGGTCGAGGTAAGCCCTGATATCTGAACTGCTCATTACAGCTACAGCCTACGTGTGCTTTGAATCGGAAACTAGAACGAAGACGGCACCGACGTCCTCCATTTTCTTGAGGCTGACCGTGCTCGAAGTCGTGGCCAAGCTTGAAATTGGCTTCTTTGATTGCACCACACGGCCGAAGAAAGATTATTAGTCCGCAAGTATATCCCCGGAACGAACCATAGGACTTGTTGGGGAGCCGCATAATTGAAGGCTTGACAGCTCAATGACAGGTCCTTTCCGACTGGATGAGGTAAAACGAGAAGTTCACTTTCTAGTATGATGTTCCATCTGAAGAAGGGGGAAGAATGGGGTTCATGGGAGGTGCGAAGTGCTAGTAGCCACTTCAAACGGCGGGTGGGGGAGCTTTGCCCTGAGTGGAAGAGACGGGGCTACCATCGTCACGTTTCTAAAACTCGGCGAGGTCAATATGTGAGCAACAAGAACAGTAACCGTCTGCTTCTGACCGTCCTTTTGCTCTTGGTCTGGCTGGCGAGGATGTATTGTCTGATGGATGTAGTGAAAGCCATTGCATGTCTCGTCATAGAGGGGTTTATCAGGGTTTATTTGACATTGTGCCAAGTGAGTGTGAGGAGGAATTTGTTCCGGAGGGTAGACTTCGGAATCGCAGGAAGAGCAAGCTCCCCGCAGCTGACTTATTGGAAGAGCGAGACTGGATGTCAAAGATCTTTTAATCGACATAGGGATGCAATGGGTGATCACGTTGATGAAGATCTCGACAGGATGTTATGAAGTCGCGAAATGCAGCCTCCCCGAGAGGCCGGGAGGACATGTGGGAAAGAATTAAGATCATTTCCGCCGTTAAGGCGCTTGAACTTGGCACAAGTCCTACGAAATTAAGGCCGGCAAATGGCGTTTTATGACCTCTAAGACAGGCAGCACAGAGGACTAGGAGGAAATGCAAGAAGTAAGGCGTCCGTATCTAATCTGAGATACTTCAACCGTCCACGAGAGAATTGGAACAAGCATGCTGCTTGAGTAACGGCGAACTTGACCTCTCGAGGCCTAAACATTATGTCCTTGGGTGTTGCGGACCGTCTTCAAGCAATGGAGAATGGAGGGTGAGGCGACACGTGTCTCATTTGTAGGAAGCAGATGAGAAGCAAAAGCGGCAACGTTGAAGCTCTTATGTCAAACTCTCTTGTGCAGGGAGGGCTATTAAAGAGAAAACCGATGACGAATTTGTTCTACTCCTTGTTGGCCAAACAGTTTTGGAAAATACGATGGGCTGACCAACGACCACAAAGGAGCATGCTTAGATGAGGACTAGGCATGCACGCTGCAGGGAAACAGTATCGCTCGACTGATCAAGAAACGTCAAACGGAACAAACTCAAACAACGGCGATGGGCGGCAGACGATTTATAAAGGGTTTACAAAGCACATCGGACTTGCGCATCAGCCATTCGGGTGCCACTGTGAGAAATGCCAGATCAATTGTCAGGGTATCTCTAAGCCTGCTTGTGCCAACTCTATGGCCCAGTTCCCGAAACCCAAAAGTAAACCATGCTGTGTAACCTCACCACCAGAATCCTGAGAACGCCAACCGGGCCGGGAGCAACCAGCGTATCATCGAAACCAGACACGAAGAGCGAGCTTTTTGTTCACCATTGGCGGCGTCCACCGCGGCCCCTACCGCCAAAGCCGCCACGGTTACCACCCATGCCTTGCTGATCGTAGCCGCCGTACTGGCCCTGGTTTCCTCCGAATCCGCCCTGGCCGAAGTTCTGTACCTGACCCGCCTGGCCACCCGCGCTGGCGCCCTGGCCTTGCATGCCGCTGAACATGGCCGACATGGCGGCGGGATCCATCTGGCTGGGATCCATGCCCTGACCCATCATCTGCTGCATCATGGCCTGCATCTCGGGTGGCATGCCGTCCATGCCGCCGGGCATACCGCCCATACTACCGGCCTGGGCACTAGCGCCTCCCTGGCCCCCTCCGGGCATACCAGGCATGCCGCCGCCCATCATCATCATGCCAAAGTCCTCCATCATCTTCTTGTTGCCGGCAGCAATAGCGTCGGCGTTGTACTCGCCGCGGATGGCCTCCTGCTTGGCGGCGTACAGAGCCCAGGTGAACTCGTCGAAACCGTAGTTGAAATAATCGCTAATGTCGGTACCGGGCTTGCGCCAGGGTTTCTCGTTCTCTGGGAGATCTGCGGGGTGGTTAGCGACGCGTTGGGTCGCGGCGTGGAGGAGGTTCCTACCTTCGTCGATGTTGACTGCAGTGATGGGCTTGCCTGCGGGGGGGTACGGCGGGTTCGCGTTGACGTCAATCGTCGATTTTGAAGCAGCCGCAGCGGCCTTGTCGGCGCTGGGAACACCTAGAGGGAGGTCGGACGGCGAGGCGCGAGAGGCATCGTCATCCTTCTTGGCGGGGGCGGGATTGACAGCCATGTCGTTGGAGGCAGACCGTTGGGGAATGTTCCTGATGTCGCTGTATCGTGATTGTCTGTCAGATGTGTGAGAATCAGAAACCATTTGCTTTGTGTGGGTGGGAAGCTGCCTGGACATACGTTGGGGGTGCTGCCTTTGTGCCGTCCTTGCGCTCAGTGATAATATCAATATCCTATAGAAAGCGCCAGAACAGTCAGTCACTGAAAACAATGCAGTCTACAGCCTACAGTAGAGAGGTTTTGAGCAAGGCAGGAGCTTACTGAGTCGTCGTCGTCGTCTTCGTCCATCGCGGCGCCCTCATCTTCCTCCTCGCCCTCCTCCAACTCTTCCGACTTGGACTCTACTTTTGGCGGCGACGCCTTCGGAGCATCATTTTCGGTCGGCGTTGCTGTCGTTGGAACAGTCGGCTCCTCGGGCGCGTAAAAATCATCATCCTCGTCGATATCCATTTTCGCTACTTCTATGGCGAGATTTACGTTTGGAGCGGACGGTGGTCGAGCTTCTGGTCTAGGTTGCACTGCGAACGCGATGGCTTCAGCTGCAGCTTCAGCACCTGTCGGTTCGAGCTCTCGCGGCCATGTCCGAATGGCAAGCACGCCGAGCACAGACCACCAGCAGCAGGCTGCACCATTGCCCAATCAGAAGCCCGGTCTGGAAGCTTCACTGTGGAACACGGCTTTCGGCAGAACAGGACGCCGGACTGACCAATCCGAAGCGATCGCATTTGCACTCTCCAGCCCAGAGAAGCTCCTATGTTGCCAGCTGCGAAAGGCCCGTGCGCTTAAGTCCCGGCCGCTAATTCTTTCGCGTTGACCGCGGAGCCGTTGAGAGCAGTTGCAGCTGCAGCAGCAACAAACAATTCAGGCCAAGTTCACAACCTTCAACAAGGCCTTCTCCCTCCCTCGACTTCAGCCGCCACGTCCGACCAGGCCCCGATACCACCTTCAACCTTAGGAAACAGACCTTACACTCAGTCACTTGCACCCACCGGCCTCGAGTCACTCGGCAACATGTCGCTGTTTGGACGGTCTGCGAGTGCTACTGGCGGTGGCTTGAGCATCAACACCGGTGCTGCCAATGTTGCGTAGGATGATCTCCTTTCCGGGTTGCCGCATTATGAATACGGCTTCGGTCCCGTCTGTCCCCTCGAAATCTTGCTAACCAAGGCTGCATACAGTGCCGGCCCCTCATCGACTCCCGCCGCTGGAGGAGGGTTGTTTGGAAACTCGACGGCAACGACACAACCCGCTACGAGCGGTGGTCTTTTCGGCGGTGCTCAAGCAGGAGCAGCAGGTGGAGGACTCTTTGGCAACAAGCCATCAACGCCCGCAACCGGTGGCCTCTTTGGCCAGTCGACGACCACGTCCCAGCCTCAGCAGCAGCAGAGCGGCGGTCTGTTTGGCTCAGCAACAACAGCATCTCAGCCTCAGACTCAGCAATCTGGAGGACTGTTCGGTCAGTCCAATACTACGGGACAGTCTGGCGCGACGGGAGGCCTGTTTGGAGCACCAGCCCAGCAGCAGACGCCACAACAAGGTGGAGGATTATTTGGCGGAGCTCAGCAGAAGCCGGCGACAGGTGGTCTTCTCTTCGGCGCGAGCACAGCGCAGCCTCAGCAGCAGTCGACGGGTGGGCTTTTTGGCGGCGGAAACACCCAAAATCAGCAGAACCAGCAGCAAGGCGGAGGTCTTTTCGGCCAAAGCACAGCACAAAACCAGTCGAACCCTGGGGGTCTTTTGTGAGTTACGTTTCTCAGATGCCGAAACTCGCCCTAACAAGTCCCAGCGGCGCCTCAACCCAACAGCAGAACAACTCAGCTCCCGGCCTGACTATGGGTCAGTCGACGACCCAGCAGACAGTTCCTGGTGTGAGGGTGGACGTGTCGAACGTCAAGGGCACCACAAGATTCAACGACCTCGAGCAGTCCCTGCAATCCGAGATGGAGAACTGCGACATGATGATCCAGCGCTTCATGGCGCACGCCTCTGAGATCAAGGGGTTTATGGCGGCGCATGGCGGCGACCTCGAACAGCTCACCAACGACGTTCACTGGCTGCAGCGCAAGTACGAGGGTGTCAAAACGACTCTTGACGAGGACATTGTCACCCTGGCACACCTCAAGGATCTCGTCAAGTCGGATGCGGACATTGCAAAGATGGCCTTCGCCGGCGCCGACCAGTTGAAGCTCCCGGCGCACTACCATCAGACATGGCTCACCCGCGGCGGATCCGGCGGCAATGCGCCCAACGGCAACCAGGACCGCAACTTGGAGGATGTCCTGACGCTCTTCTCCAACGAGGCCGACAGGTTGAAGGAGGTGCATCAGTTCCAGGTTCAAAAGATCAAGGAGATGGAGCAGCACATGCCTGGCGTCGAGCACGGCCTTTACGAGCGAGTACGTGCTCTTCGTGACCAGACCCAGGTGCCCGCCTTTAACATGGTTTTGGACCTTTTGGAGACGATCAAGATGATGGGAGATAAGATCTACGAAGCAGCAGGTAGCATTGTGGATGTTCGGGAGAAACTCACTCAACTGCAGAGACAATATCCCACCAAGTGAAGAGATTGCGAAGTGTTGGACTAAAGTAATGATGAGCTTGGGTTGTGGAGCACGTGAAGGTGAACAGTCCACGTGAAGCATATGGCGTTCAGGAGGGCTAAAATCATATATCGGAGCATGGCAAAATCGTACACCACCTCAGCGAGATCGTCCGATACATCTGACTATCGCCGCTGAGGCGCGATGCGCGAGACTGAGGTGCAGGCGCTGCGGCCTCGAATTATGCTTATTAAGAGCCCAGCCGTGTGTATCGCCAGGTCAGGTCGATTCCTTGTGGGGATGATGGAGGAAAGCGCCCGTATAAAGATAGAACAGGGCGGTGGGCCGTTGATACCCAATGTCAGTGACTTCTGACTTACGAAAATAGAAAAAAACCGAACCATGTGTGAAATGCAATGCGCTTGTGTCTTATTGTGATAGATGGGTATCAGGGAGCTATATTCCGCTCAGCAAAGCCGTTCATCCGCCCAACGCCCGTAATGCGAATCCTCATCGTCTCGTGAGGGTAATGCAAAGGCCTCTCCGCAGATCCCTCCGCCTTCGCCACACCCTCGCCGTCTCCCAATACTGGGGAAAAATGACTGGAGCGATTCCCCCTCGTTCCCCCATCAGCTCTCTCACGATCAATACGACCCCTCCCGGCCGCCGTGATCATCGTCCCCGTCATCACCGTCCCCAAACTCCCCATCGTCAAAGTAGTTCTCTGCGTCGTAATCACCAGCATCCTCATCGTCGTACTCGACGTCCTGCTCCTCCTCTTCCGCGCCCTCCTCCCACTCCTCCTCGCCGGCACCCTCGCCACCCTCGCCGTCGGGCATCCTCTCGAGCGCCTCGAGCGTCCTCTTGGCGCCGTCGGGACCGACGACGTCGTCCTCGGCCTCGTTCATCTGGAACACGTCCTCGGCCGTGGGCAGCGCGGTGATCTTGGACAGCCTCAGCCGCTTCGCCTCGCCGCCGCGCCTCTTCTCGCCCGGCGCGACGTCGTCGCCATCGAGCGTCGGGTGCAGCTCCTTGGGGAAGAACTCCTTGCAGAAGGGCCGCCCGCCGAACTCGGGCAGCGCGCGCTCCGGGCGCGTGAACTTTTGCGAGTACGTCGGCACCGCGGTGAAGGGGTCCGCCGTCGCCCGCGTGCGCACGCCGTACTTTGCGTTGACCTGCTCCTGGCCGTACAGCTTGCGCGTGTTGGAGGGATCCATGCCCCAGGTCCGCTTGCGGGTGTAGAGGGGCCCGTCTTGGAACTGCCGGCGGAAGAGGAGGAAGGCGTTCACGTTGGCGCGTTCGAGGTCGGAGAGGGGTCTCGCTGTCGGGACGGCGTATTGCTGTCGAAGGGGATTAGCGGGCGGAAGTTTTCGACGAAGAAGGGGGGATGAGGATCACGTACGGGAAAGAGCTCTGAAGGTCGGGTGTCTGGGGCGTGTTCGCCGTTGTCCCACGAGAGCTGGGGACCTGTCTTGCCGCCTCGGCCGCCACAGCCACCGCCTCTTCCTCCTCGCGACATGATGTTGGTTGGTGTTTGGAAGGGGGGGGGGGGGGATTCCTTTAGGTCGGGATGGTCGTGGATTGGCGATCTGGAGGTGATCGATGCCGGGGAAAGAGTCAATCAAGCTCGGGGTTTACTTTTTTAGTGGGGTCGGCCACGAATGGTGAGTGTTGATTGGGCGAGCGCCGGGATGTCAGAAATTGTTGATGAACTACCTCAGTGAGACAACAGTCAAAGACAAGACGGACTTGAGGATGTTGAGCGACCTTTATGTATTCTACAGTTGACTGATTTTCGTTGTATTCTTCGACGCTGGTTCCGCGTTCTCTCACACGATGGTACCGCAGAAGATCGGACCGTGACAAAACAGCCCCTGGTCATAAATACAAATGGCAAGAATACGAGGAGTAAAGGCCATGGACATCCAAGCTAGCCAAGGACGACAACTCAGAACGGCCAATATCACAGCAAAGACGGTTGACGACGTTCGAAGATTGTTGCACATCGACAGCCAACAGCGGGGTGAATTCCGCCCCCGCAAAGTTGGAAGGCAGCCAACGATACGTACCACCCAGCGCGCAGCTCTGGCTGCCTTATCTTATCTTAGCGTCAGAGACCCTTACCTCCCAAGCTCCCCGCCACCTGCAACCCGCGACGAACAGCTTCCACCCAGAACCATGTCGACCACAGCTTCGACGATCGTGCTCAAACGCTGCAAACTTTCTGAAAAGTCACCGCAGATGCCAAAACCCATCATCTCCAAAATGACCAACGATACAATCCCCATAGCCGGGCTGGACGAGCTCATAGCCCACCTCGACGAACTCGTCTCCTCCCCAGAGACGCCCCTCCAACCAAAGCTCCTCGACGACGTCGAACTCCAGCTCACAGGTCCGTCACCTTCATTCCCATCCTTTCCCTTTCACTACGTGCGCCAAGTCACTAACAGAAAATTAGAAGCAAACATCCCCCCTCTCCTCCCAACCCTCCTCCCGAAACTCACCACGATCCTCAAAACGACAATCCACGACCCGACCCCCATCGTCTCCCCGACAATCAAGCTCCTCTCCCCGGTCCCCTTCACTCAGACCCTCCAGCTCGCAGACGAAGCCTCTATCATCACGGCCCTGCGCTCGCCTGCGCCCTCCGCGAACCTACTCGCTCTCGCCATCCTCGAAAAGGCCTCCGCCTCCCCCTCCGACGCCGCCATCCTCTCCCTCATGCCCCGCGTCATCGAGGAGTTCCTACGTCGCTGGCTCTCCGCGCCCCAGGTCGAAGTCGGCGAGAAGGCCGGCCGCGTCCTCGGCGACCTCCTCGAGACGGATTGCGAGCTGCCGCCGCCGAGCGCGCTGCCACACCTGAGCAGTGCCGAGGTCGTGCGCCGCCGCGCGCCGGGACAGGGGAGGATGTGGCGGCGCGTCTTCCACGATCGCGAGCTGTTCGGGCTGGTGCTCTCGCTCGCCAAGGGCGTCGATCCACAGGCGGCGGCGGAGTCGGGGGCCGAGGAGACTAGGTTGACGGAACACCAGCTCTCCCTCGCGCAGGGCCGAGTGCTTCGCGTGCTGCCGCGGCTGGCGTCGCTGAACATGGTCGAGGTCGGGACGTCGCAGTTCCCCGAGCTCACGGGATCCAACGAGACAGGGCTGCTGCAGCTCGCGGCGTTGAAGATGGTGGACAGGGGGGATACGCTAATGCATCTCAGTCTGATCGACTTCTTCGAGACGCTAGTCAGCGTCATGCGCGTGGCGGAGCAGACGCATAGGACCATGGGCATCTTGGGGGACTTGGTGAGGGATGCGATCAAGGACGACGAAATGCTCAGAGCCGCTTTGAGGAGTCTGCCGGACAGGACCGTCCCGGAAGAGTCGGAGCAGTTGAGGACGTTTATTCGGGATATCATGACGGGAAGGGGTTGAACGGGGATGTGGATACGGGGCTTGGCGTTCTGGAAGCATTGACAGGCAGGCGTAAAATAGTCCGGAAGATGGATGAAGATGTTCAATATGGACACGAACTGCGAAAAGCTACGGCAATCCGAGCCGGGTACAAATAATTTTACACGAAATGATTCCCCTACTCATTCTATCCATGACGCCACCTTGTGCTCGCACCGTGTCTTTTTTTTTCGCCAGGCTCATCGCCTCATCCTGGCCGAGGCGTCTCCCTCAGGTCCGTCCACCGTGTTGTCAGTAGCGTGACTGAGGATGCTGTCCCTGCGGTCCACGTCCGCCTTGGTTAATCCCTCGATGCCCAAACCGACCTCGCCAACACGTCTCAAGACCAACAGAAGTGCCGTTCGCAGGTCCGAGGTCAGGTCTTTGCCGAGCAGCTCCACGACCATGGGGTAGAACTCCTTGATGTTCTTGGAGAAGGAGTCCACGGGGAAGGCGGCGTACCCCTCGAGTACATCGACGACGACGGGTCGCCAGGCAACGATATTACGGTGCTGGCTGTCCTCCTCGAGAGCGACAAAGTCCTTGATGATGCTCCTGCACAGGGGAATGAGGGCCTGTTCGATGGCCTCGCGGGCCGACGCGCGCTCTTCGCTGTCGTCGGCGTACATGCGGAAGAGGATAGCGACGTAAGTAGCGGCGGCACCACTCTCCTGCTTGAGCAGGTTCGGGGCTTGCTTCATGAAGCCCTCGCGCCAGAGACGCATGCGCAGCTCCTTGTCGGCGTTGAACTTCCTCGCGAAAAGGTACGACTTCTTGAGCAGCCCCATGAGCTTGAGCAGCTCGGCCGTGGGGATCTGGGCGTAGACGGTGTCGTTGCTGAAGAGTTCGTTGACGGTCTCGATCATGAGAAGTTGGAGCACGCATCGGGAGATGATGCGATTGAAGTAGCGACGGCGCGCCGCAGTAACGACGACGGGTTGTTGCTGGAGATTCGATGATGGCCGGAACTCCTCCAAGGGAGCCCGTGGTGCAGCTGGCGCGGTGGGCGTCTTCAAGTCGTCTTCGTCAACCGCGGGGCCTCTTTCCATTGCTGACTGCGCCTCGATATTGTCGCCGTTTTGCTCCGATCCGTTGATCTTCAAGGAATCTTCGTCAGCGGGGGTGGTTTCGGCCGTTGGGCTTAAAGGCCCCGCAAACTCGAGACCATTTGGCGGTAGGTCGATAGAGGCTGTCGAGTTGATAGTCGTGGCGGAAAAGAGCTGATGAGCCGTCGTGCGTGAAAAGAGTTCACAGAAAGCGCCGACGATCTTGGACCAGTGATCGTGCGAGAACTTGGCAACATTCTTCAATATCAGCTGCTGAAGGCAGTTACTGCCAATTCTGGATATGGTGTCGTTCTCTTGGCAGATGCAAAGTGCTAACAGCTCCAAGAAGCGGTCTAGCATGTACTCCAAAGCATCGAAGTAGTGCGTGAACAAGGTAATCATGTTCCGCAGAGCTTGAATCATCGTGGTAGACAGCCACACAGAAAGCTCTTCATGGTTCAGCGCATTGTTGAGATCCGGTCGTGATCGCAGCACCATGAATATGGGGTACAGTTGTTGACGCCACAAAATATCCCAGAAGTCGGGCGGAAACTCGCCTCCATATCTCAACAAAGCCTCGAAGAAGTACTCGAGAGCATTCGACCGCACCTCGAGATCTTCGCCCGTCATTAGCACATCGTGGAAGGCAAAGAGGACTGGGAACCAATAGCCTTCCTCTACTGATGTCCGATTCTGTGATCTCTGTAGCTTGTCTGCTGCTGACGTTTGAACTTCGCTGGAGCCAAACTGCCCTTTCTGGGATAGAGGACACTCAGGAGTTTTGAGCATGCGAGGGATAATTGACTTCAGGCTCTCTAATGCTTGGAGACTCTTCTTCTGGAACTTCATGTTCTTAGAGAACTCCGTGAGGCAGACGATCAAGTCAGTAAAGGCGCCCTGTGAGATGACAACACCAAACTTGGTCTTGTACACCTGGGTGACATTCTCGTAGGCAAGATTGACGATGCTCTCATTCATTTCGCGAGCAGCAACCGTGAAGACGCCAAACATTGTCCTCCAGCCCGAGCGAATGTTATCGCCCCTAGCTTGAATCATTTGGATCAAGCATCGGAGAACCATATCCTTGACAGCAATGTTCTGGGAGTTTGCCAGAACGTGCTCGAATGGCTTTAAGAAGTCTTTTTGAAACTTGAAACCGGCCAACTCCTCGAGCTCCATGAAACGCATCGACAGCTGACGGAGGGAATCCAGAGCGAAGAAGACAATGGCGATGCTGTTGTGGCAGCCCACGCGGTTGAAATGGTCGCCCAAAACATCCCAAATGTTGCTCCACTCGAAACGCACACGCGTCATGTTGTAGTAGGCAATCTCGACAATCTTCTGAAGACTGTAAGTGCGCGGGGAGTCGTTCGATCCCGAGACCTTGATTTCGTCCCAGCTGACTTCAGTCAACGCCCGAGCGAAATGGACAATCGCCTCTCCGTTGAGGTTGCCTGTGTTGGTAAATATTCGGTCGACCGCCTTGATGACCTCGTCTGATCGACTTTCTAGTGCGATTTCGTTCGAGAAGCCTTGAGCTCCGGTGCCGGGCCGTGCTTGGCTTCTCCGTCTCTTGGACTGAGTTGATGATCGGGAGTCGCTGGTGTTTTCTCTCTGCGGCGGCATGAAGCGTGCTTTCGAGACATCCGGAACGACACTCTCGTCAACACCGCCAGTGATGAGCTGCAATCGGTCAAGCTGACTGATACACATTAGGACATCCTTCCATGACGACCTGAGAAGGTTGCCTTCAGTTTGGCCCAGCTCAAGAATGACCTTGAGTGCTTCGACGTTCTTCGCCAACATCTCCTGCGGGTTGTTGAGGTTCGTCGTGTTTTTCAAAGCCGACACGAAAGCCTCGCGGGGAGTTGACAAGTCGAAGACGCAGGCGATCTTGGTTGCAAGTTTCATTCCCTCAAGGCACAACTTGTTGATCTCGAGGTTCTGCGTCTTCTGCATTTGGCTAGAAAGTGCAGAAAAGTAAGACATCCATGTTATATCAAACATGGGACCGATGTGCTGAAAAGACGTGGCGGGAATGAACTTGATGCCGGATCGTTGCGCGTTTCTTCGTTGGTTCTTGTATAGCGTCTTGAAGAGTTGTTCGGAGCGGAGCGAGATCTCCTCGGATTGCTGCAGATAGGCTTCTCTTTGGAGATCGCGACCCATGTTGGAAAGAGCCTGGCCAAGGCCGGCTGCGATACCGGTCGATGGTGGTGGAACTGCTCCCGCAGCTGCCGCGGCCTCGCGCTCACTCTTCAAGACGATTTCATTACTCGCAATTTCGTCGTAGATACCGATAAGATACTCGTCGGGAAGATCGGCGTTGTCGTTGATACCACGGTTGTTCTTGATAAACTCCTCCTTGCTCATGCGTTTAGCGATCTTGCTGCTGTGCAGATCGGTGTTCAACATGATGACCGAGTAAGCCAGCACGTAGGCGGTGTCGGCGTTGGCGAATGCATTTGGATTACCCATTACGTAGCGATTGGCAAACTTCAACATGAAGCGATCGATCTTCTGTGCTTCTCCCGGCAGACGGAAAGACTGAAGGAAAGTGCGCAATGCGTCGACAAAGCGCTTCTTGGTGAAGTCCATAGAGTCGACGAATGCGTGCATGATCTCGATGTTCTTAGGGTCGCCTTCTCCCAGATACTCACCAATCTGAGCCTTGTCCAGACGATCCTCTGTGCGCAGGAACATGGCAATGTCTGCCGGGCTGTCGCTCGGAATGAAGCCATCCTGGACCAAAAGTTTGACACCTCGCTTGGGTTTGAAGTTGAACTGCTTGATTGCATTGTTCATGGCCGTCTTCCTCGCTTTCGCCTTCTCCAGGAAGGCCGGGTCATCTTCTAATACAGGCGTCGAGGGTAATGGGGTCTCAAAGCGCGACGGATTATCACTCATGCTGGGGTCAATAGAAGGTCGTAGGTCTTCCGAGTTTCTGGTCTCGCCATCAAGTCTGACTCCGTTTGCGTCCGCCGGAACCGCTGCAGACCAGTCGACCATGGATCTGAGCGAGTCCACTAGAGCGTCCAAAGCCACGCGCTTCATCACATACTCCTTGGGGATCTCTGGTTCAGGCTCAGCGTGTGGCGCAATCTGCGCAACAGATAGTGGTGGTGGTAAGATGGGCCGAAGTTGCCATTCACCTCCACTGGTGCTCTTTGAGCTCTTTTCTTCATATTGCTGTTCTTGTGCCGGCGTTATAGGCACGGCAGCGGTCGAAAACTTGGAGAGATCCTCAATAATTGTTTGAAAGATGTTATCCACACTCCTCTCACAGTCATAGTTCAGGTATGTCTCAACTAGCGCCCTGGAGTCTGCGCAGAACCTGTTTAAGACATTGACCACGTAAACCTTTTGGGCAACGGGAGCGGTCCTTCTTGCCAGCAAAGCAAGATAAATCTCATTGAGAAATACCGCAATTTCCAGCTTTGGGCATGTTAGTGAGGCTGCGGAGGAGTGTTTGGGCATCGCTAACCTTGAAGGACTCTCTCATATACTTCAGCATTAGCCAGAAGATCTCGCAGCAGACGTCGAAAACGCGGTCGACGGAGCTTGCTCCATTGCGGGTTATACTAAGACACAAATAGAATTTGATGGCTTGGAGAAATGTTGTGGGCTCATTGCTCTTGGAATTGGTGATGGTACACAAGGGAGAAGTGAAGACGGCGAGGTTGTTATTGAGGAGCGTATGGATGAGGTGGAGGGAAATGAGCTTTGAGCGCATCGGCTGTCCGCGAGGATCGTAGAGCTGGTCCGGCGGCAAGACTTTAGTGGAGAGGTTGCAGAACGATCTGAAGACCAGGTATGCGTCCTTGATGTACACCTCGTCCTCGGCATCCAGATCATCAGCATTGTCCTCTTGAGACGACTCGGGAGTCGACTGTTCCGAGACGGATCGCGCTGCTTTCCTTCCTGGTTTGATCTCGGTGACCATGGTCGGGCCGTCGCCCAGGTGGGAGTCGTCAAAGCTCTTGCGGTGCTCGAGGTCCTTCAACGTAAGCTTGCCGTTGCCGTTGCCATTCTCTGCGTTGCTAGCCTGCTCTTCGGAGGCGCCTGGGCCTGGTGACTCTTCCCTCTCCTCGTCGGGTTCCCCTGCATTCCCAGTTCCGTTGATAGACTCGGGCTGCTCGAATGTGACGTTGCTAGAGCTGTGCTTCAATTTGTCGAGATTGACGCGGGCCTCCTTCATGTGCAAACGGGTCTTTACTCGCTCAAAGACGGTGCCGACCATCTGGGTGAGCGTGCCCTGTGCCATTTGCTGGTTCGCCGTGCTCCGCGAGAGCAGGAAGACATTGTATACTTGGCGTACGGCCTTGAGCAGACCAGCGCCGTGGACGACAATCTTGTCATTTAGAACAGCTGCCAAGAGCGACTTGACGATCTGGAGCTGGACCTCGACGGCGGTAGTCTCGCCCTGGAAGCAGTCGCAGATGGTATCGATGGCTCGTTCGATTAGGGGAGCTCGGTCGACGGGGGCATCTTGGTGGCCGTCGGGCGTGCTTGGGGCGGAAAAGTAGGAGTAGGATATAAGCTTGCCGATGCAGTCGAGTGCACCGGTGATGAGCTGGACGTTGCCAGTTCTCGTTGCTAGTTGCAGAGGGGCGAAGACGATCTCTGGGTCCGGGAAATTTGGATCGCTCTCCTTGATGGCAGCGAGAGTCTTTTGGAGAGATTCCGTGAGTTGCTTGTTCCTCTGGGCCTCCTTGGAAGCCGCGATGGCCTCCAGCGAGGAGACGAGGAATTTGAGGGAGCTCATGAGGGAGCAATGGAAGGCCCAAGTGCCATTCGCTGGTCGACGTTGGAAAGGACGTGGTCAGGAGAGGAGATACGGAGTCGATCTACTCGAGCATAGGTGTAGCTGGAGCTGGGCCGGTCATCGAGGGGCGCATGCGCATATGCAGGGCGGGCAGGGGGTATTAAGGTAATTGTGTCTTTCGGAGACGGCGGCGTCCAAGTATCTAGGCCGGGGAAAGGACGGCGTATCGTGTTCGTCGCGGTGTAGGAAGGCAGTTCCGTCGTGGACCGGAGAATGGAGATTAAGTCAAGATGGTCGTCGTTCGAAATAAAGGGACAGTTTCTTCGTCTGATCGAAGGACACCTCGAAATGGCCAGCAGAGGCTCAGAGCAATTGCGAATCACGGTCCAAATTTCTTTGAACGGAGGGGCCCCCTGGCTCTGGGGCCGCCGGCTGGTGCTGCGTCAGGCACTCCAGAACGTAGCTGGAGTGCTGGCGCGCTGGGGGATGGGCTGTATGGCGCAGGTAGAGACTTGTGCACTGTGTTAATCTTGGTGCAAAGCAGGCCAGATGTCACCTTCTCCGCACACTGTGACGTGTGTCAATTGGCACTGCTGGAAGGCCCCATCTTTAATGTACCTACCTTACCTTACCTTACCTACCTACTAGGTAGCTGCTGCAAACTCGCTGGAGCCTCCCAAGCCAGCTCAGCATGATATTTACCTTACGTGGCGCGGACTGAACCAGGGAGATGACAGCTCTTGCAGACTGGTGTTTTATTATGTCAGCTCGTGCACGGACTCTGCGCTAGAGTAAGCGAGATGCGTGAGGTAAGCAGTAATGATAGAGAGCGGGCGCATGGACCACCGACTCTCCGGCCGCGTTTGCGCTTAAAAGCGGCCAACGGGCAAGGCACCGTGGTGAGCCAATTAAGTCCAGGTCCAACGGGGACGACCAAACGTGTGGCTCCAATTAATCCACAATTCAACGGTCTCATTGGCTAGAGCCGGCCAACGTCCCTTGTTTTCCCGGGCTTATTCCCACCAAAAGTCCGAGAACTCCCTTCGGCCATTAGCCAGACTGCGACGGCGATTGCGAATTGCGACTGCGACTGCGACGCGACTGCGACTGCGAACCCGGTTGGCTGGGTTCTCATTCAATGAAAGTGCAATGGATGGAACGCAAAGGCCACCTCGCCGGCCACAGTTATCGGCGAAACCTCCAGCCCGCCGCCCACTCGTGGACCTAGTACCTAACATTGTAAGGCACTACGGACCTTACCAGGCATTTTGGGTGACAGGTCGCTGCTCACTCGGTCTCGTCCCTTGATTGCTGGCGCACCGGGCACCCTTTATGAATCGGTCCAGGCCCACTGAGAGAGACTCACCACAGTCCACAGATGCCAGATGGCATACACAGAGAGAGAAACGCAGCAGCTAACGGCCCTCCCTGCGGCGTATTTTGTAGGGACGCGCTAACTCCCAATTCGGACTAGCGTCTCAAGCTCCATCCAGCGACGGAGCTCAACGCAAAAAACTCCAGCCCCAAGGAAAGATTCCCGTCCGACAGTCTCGAGCATCAGACCTCGTCGTCCCAGAAAATAATCCCGCGTCGTCGCTTCTTCCTTTTCCGTTTCCTCCTAACCCCCCTCTCTCTCCCAAACCTCGTTCACTACGTCAAGCTATTGCTTGCAGGCTCCAATTGTTCGACGGTTGACGGTTCCTATCTCCCACGAGTGTTAGGAGCCCCCCAATCGACCGATCCCGGTTTTTTTTTTCTCCCGCAAGAGAGACTCTCCCTGCTTTCGCGCCCGCGAAAGCTATCCCATCAAGATGATCTCCACGGTTCTCAGAAGGCGCGTGGTGCCCAGCGCCCTCATCCGCAGCACCCAGTACCTGAGATGTTACGCCTCTTTCCCCCCGCACACCGTCATCAAGATGCCCGCATTGTCGCCGACCATGACGGCGGGAAATATCGGAGCTTGGCAGAAGAAGCCCGGTGACAGCATCGCCCCCGGTGACGTCCTCGTTGAGATCGAGACGGACAAGGCCCAGATGGACTTCGAGTTCCAGGAGGAGGGTGTTATCGCTAAGATCCTCAAGGAGGCCGGTGAGAAGGACGTCCCTGTCGGTAACGTATGTGTGACCTCTTCGGTGATGTTGGCCGTCTCTACGGTCTACTGTCGCCGCCATACCCTGTCCGATCGTGAAAACTGATCGTACTTTCTTTCGCGTAGCCCATTGCCGTCCTCGTCGATGAGGGCGCCGATATTTCCGCCTTCGAGAAGTTCACTGCCGCCGACGCCGGCGGTGATGCCGCTAAGCCCGCTCCCAAGGAGGAGTCCAAGGAGGAGTCCAAGTCCGCCCCGGCCCCTGCCCCCGAACCCGAGTCCGTCCCCGAGGACAACACCCCTACCCCCGGTAGAATCGAGTCCGCTCTCGAGCGTGCCCCCAACGCCTCCTTTGCCGCCGTGAGCCTCGCCAAGGAGAAGGGCATCAACATCCGCGACGTCAAGGGCACTGGCAAGGGCGGCAAGATCACTGAGGAGGATGTCAAGAAGGCAGCTTCCTCTCCCGTGGCGGCCGCCTCCTCCGGCCCCGTTGCCTCCTACGAGGACATCCCCATCTCCGGCATGCGCAAGACCATTGCTTCTCGCCTCCAGGAGTCCACCCAGAACAACCCCCACTTCTACGTCTCCAGCAGCATCTCCGTCAGCAAGCTCCTCAAGCTCCGCCAGGCCCTGAACAGCACCGCCGACGGCAAGTACAAGCTGTCCGTCAACGACTTCCTTATCAAGGCCATTGGTGTTGCTTCCAAGAAGGTTCCCCAGGCTAACTCCAGCTGGCGCGGCGATGTCATCCGCCAGCACAACACCGTCGACGTTTCCGTCGCCGTTTCCACTCCCACCGGCCTCATCACCCCCATCGTCACTGGCGTTGAGGCCCGCGGCCTGGAGGGTATCTCCACCGAGGTCAAGAAGCTGGCCAAGCTCGCTCGCGACGGCAAGCTCAAGCCTGAGCAGTACCAGGGCGGCTCCATCTCCATCTCCAACATGGGCATGAACGACGCTGTCGACAACTTCACCGCCGTCATCAACCCTCCCCAGTCTACCATTCTCGCCATCGGCACCACCAAGAAGGTTGCTGTCCCCTCCGTCACCGAGGACGGCGCCGCTGGCGTTGAGTGGGATGACCAGATCACCATCACCGGCAGCTTCGACCACAAGGTCGTTGACGGTGCCGTCGGTGCCGAGTTCCTGAAGGAGCTGAAGAAGGTCCTCGAGAACCCCCTCGAGCTCCTTCTGTAAATGTGAGGACGAACGAATTGCGCGGCTGCGGCGGAGGAGGCTTGATGAGTTTTGAGGCGTATCCGGCGTGGGAACTATAGACACTCCAGGCCGAGGATGCGACCTGTGGTTTGCGAAGGGAGGAAAGCAGAGGGCAGTGAAAGACGGCCGAGGAACGCCAGCATACGTGCTGGGCCTCGGCGGCGTAACGACGACCTACCACCACCTACTTCCCGTGTACAATGATCTCCTGACTAATGCTGCATCTCGGGTGCGGAAGAGGTTTCTGTCTTGTACATTTGGTCTCCTTTTCCTATTTAACCTAGAATCAAGCAGTTACCTTTTGAGCTAAGCTGTCGCAGTCTCCCGCTTTGTGTCTGTGGTGTGAACCTTTGTGACGAACCAGGCGTCGGGAGGAATGTGGGCTAACCGCAACCGGGCAGGAGATCGGACGAACGCCAGCATCTCCAGGTTCGGCACATGGGACGGACATGTTTGGTAAGTCGAAGATGCTTTCAGGTGGACTTGAGGGCAACGAGCTGCTGGCATATTCCCTTGAAGGGAAGATCTGGTTTGTGCAGCTACTGGTTAGTATTCCATTCCTGTGGATGAAATATGTGCCCAACTACTGTCAGCAGCACTACGACAACAATGTCGAAACAGTCCGACAGAACATGTCATAGAAGACCGAACGGAGTGTCTGACCAAGAGATTAAGGTCTTTTGCCATGATCTCGTCTATCCAACAAACTTGAACCAGCATTCCCAACGCCCAACCGCATCTTTTTTCCTGTCTATCGTCTACTAGATCCTACCAAAGACCACCTGAGGCGTAAACGCTTTGGCGAGCAGTACCAACAACGCCCCCGTCATGCACATGACACCGCTAAAGATGGAAACCTGTTCAAAGCCACCATACCGATCCAGCAACGCGCCGTTGACAGGCGGGCCCATGAGCGCGGCCAAGGACGCAATACCCGTCCCCATGCCCATGTACGTGCCCATGTTCCTCACATCCTTGGGGCAAAGCGTCATCGCCACGGCGCCGCCCGAAATGATGGCTCCCGAACAGAACCCGAAAACGACGGAAAACGCAATGATGCCGCTCTGCGTGGCGGCCTCGGGCCAGCTGAAGATCATGACGGCCGTGGACGCGCCCGCGAAGAGCAGCGCGTTCAGCTGTCCGACCCTGTCGTCCATGATGCCCGGAAGGATGCGGCCGAAGACAGAGGCGCCGTTGATCATGGCGACGAGGTAGGACGCCAGGGCTTCCGTCATGCCGTGCAGGATGCCGTACGTGGGCAGGTAGAAGAGCGGGACGAACATGCCGATGAAGAGGAAGAACATGGAGGCGACCAGCGTCACGTACAGCTTGTCCTCGAACGCTGAGGGCAGGAGGAAGTCTGTTCGGCGGGGCGGCAGGCGCGCTTTGATTGAGAATGAGGCGATTGCGAGGGCGGGTATCATGATGAAGCCGGTGATGCGGACGGACCAGCCGCAGCCGATTGATGATTCGTTGAGAAGTTTGGAAAGGACGATCGGGTAGATGATGGCGCCGATGGAGGAGCCCGTCATCGCGAGACCCATGGCGACGCCCCGGCGTTTGCGGAAGTACTGGGGTATCGAGGCCGTCGCGGCGAACATGAGGATCCCGGAGGCCGTGCCGTGGAGGATTCCCTGGGCCAGCATGAGTTGCCAGTACTCCTTGCAGAGCGAGGTCATCATGATGGCGAAGAGGTAGACGACTGCCGTGGGCCGGATGACCTTGAAGTTGTCAGTGAAGACACGAAGAACTTCACGTCGGAAACTTACCCAGGCGCCGTATCGGTCGAACAACGGACCTCCGAGTATGGCCGCGAACAAACTCAGGAACACCTGCGTTGAGCCGATCCAGGACACGGCGTCGGCGGACTTGTCGGAGAACTGGTGCAGGGTGTAGTATGCCTGACATGACGAGTCAACGCGGGACCGTTGCTTAGTCGGCGACAACTTTCTTGCCTGGAAAACACCGAATGTGTTGGAGTATCCTGAGGTGCAGAAGAGGACGCATGTGTTTCCTGCTGCCACGAGCCATGCCTGGGGACCTCCTTCGGGGGAAGGTTTTGTCGTCCTGACTTTCCGCCGTGACTGCATTCAAGAAAGCTTTCTCCGGGTCGTTCTTGGATGGAGAGGTTGATCTTTGGCTTGAGTCACTCATCCTAGCGGCTTCCATCTTCAAGATACGGTTGGTTATGATATTCAAGTGAAACTGTGATGCTCATCCCGTTGCTGTCGAATTGGGATGAGCTACTCAGAGCGGGAATCGAGTCCATCTTATGTAGAAGTCATCGCATTCCTATCTAGCCTCATGGACTCGAACATCTACCACTTGAAGTCCTTTCTCGACCGATGGCAAACGCAAACCCGAAGCCTCACGACAAGAACGCTAGCCTAGGGTATTGGAATCCTTCTCGGTCAATCGTGTAAGTCGGCTTATTCCCCTCGGCATTTTCGCGACCGGGGGGTCTCCTCCAACCACAGTTGCCAAATGCTCGGTGTATGGCCGACGTAACGCAGCTAACCTAAGCGCAGAAATGCCGACAATATCTCGGGAATACGCGCCGTTCAACCCATCTACATCCCTCAAATCGCCGACATTTTGTAGTCGACAACGCGTCCTTATCTGATCATCAGATTAAAACAAGCTTCCAAAGTTCCTGTCGTCCCAATTTCTTCACGGTCCACATGCCCAGGCAACCGTATTAATTAGCCTACTGTGCAAGTCCGACGTGGTCTTCGGGCTCAGAGTCAAAAGGCCGAGTCAACCCATCATCATCCGCTCCGCAGCCCCCGGTCTCACCATCGCCAACCAAGATTATTCATCTAAACAGTCTTCTGTTCAACTATAAACTTCGCTCCTTGTCGAACGTTCTCGGAGAAATGGACCCCTTGACGGCTCGTCTTCCCGCCTCGGCGCAGAAGAAGCGGCGCAGACCCGCCTTGGCATGCGAAGCCTGTCGGCGTCGCAAGGTCCGCTGTGATAGAAACCTCCCCTGCAGCACTTGTGTGCGCTCCAAGAATGCTCTCTGCTCATACACGACTCGGGCGCCGACGACGTCATCGAGGAAGGTAAGGGACGAGACTCCGAAGCACGGGGCGCCTGCATCCGGCCCTGCTACTCTGGCTTTCCCGGAGCCCATTCTCCCGGGCTTCCAACCCTTACCCACGCCCCGTAACTCGGCCCCGTCGAGCATCAGGACGTTTGAGGATACCCATTCATCTCCGAGCATTGTCTTTCCCGGACCGACGGCTAGTGCGGGCGAGCATGGCCCTGCGGACTTTGGGCTATGGCAGCCTCTTGCTCAGCAACGGCCGACGCCATCGTCGGTACCACAGCTCGCCGCTACCGGGAATGTGAGGACAGACACGGCTTCAACGCCGGGGAGTAACCACGGCTCTTTATCGGCGGTGAATTCGCTTGTCGACAGGGTGAGGCAGCTCGAGCAGCAGTTGTCTGATCTCGTGCTGAGGAAAGAAAACCGTGATGGAACGACGGCTGCGAGTGGTGCTGTGATGAAGGAGGGGTTGAAGTATTCTTCCTCTTCTTACCCACCACCTCCTCCATTCCGTGCTTAAAGTTACTCGTATCCTCCGCCTATCTTCCGTATCTCTACCGCATACTTTTATATGTCTTCCCTGTTACCATCCGTTCATTCCAACCGTCATCGGGCCTGGTGTGATGAGCAGCCAGATCTTCAACAGCGTCCAACGTTTCCTCTCGTCCATCTCATCTTGTCAAACTTGACTAACACACACTCTCGCGGCTCTACCGTCTCGTCACCTTCGCCAAGAAGTTCGAAGCAGAAAGCGGGAGATCGAACCAACTGGCCAAGCTCTACCAAGGCCTCGAGAAATGCAAAAACCTAGGGCGCATCATCAAGGCCCGCCCCACCCCTTCCTTCGCCACGATCTCCATCGGCAAAAGCACGCCGACCCGCGACGTCGCCGACGTCCTCGTCGCCGCGTACCTCCGCACTTTCGAGTCCGTCCAGCGCGTCATCCACATCCCGACCTTCGAGGCGGACTACGAGCGCTACTGGCAGGACCCGGCGGGGTCCTCGGAGCCGTTCGTCGTGCTGATGCAGCTCATCATGGCCATCGGCGCGACCTTCCACGACGAGCGCTTCACCCTCCGCGGCCTCGCTGTGCGGTGGTTCTGGGAGGGCATGTTCTGGCCCTGCGAAAAGTCCCGCATAACCGTGACGGGTCTGCAGATCCGCGTCCTGATGCACGACCTCCGCCAGACGGCCAACATCGGCTGCGACCTCGCGTGGATCGGGGCGGGGTCGCTGGTGAGGACGGCCATGAGCATGGGCATGCACCGCGACCCCAAGCGCCTGGTCAGAATGTCGCCGTACCGCGCCAAGATGCGCCGCAGGCTGTGGGCGTCCATACTGGAGATTGCCTTGCAGACCGCCGTCGACGCCGGCGGGCCGCCGCTCATCGCCACCAGGGATTACGACACCGAACCGCCCGCCAATCTGGACGACGAGCAGCTCGTCGAGGACGCCGACTCGGCCATTCCCGTGCCCAGGGGCGAGCGGGCGTTTACGCAGATGACGGTACCGCTGGCCATCTACGCGACCCTGCCGGTCCGGCTGGCGGTCACGAGGCGTGTCAACGACTTCCGGTCGGATACGGTGTACGAAGAGACGTTGAGGTACAGCGCGGAGCTGGGTAAAGCGCTGCATCAGATGGTGCAGCAACTCAAAGCCCACCCGGCCGTGTTGCCTTTCGCGATGCGGTACGCGCAGTTCATGACGTACCGACTGTTCTTTGCCCTCCACCACGCCATCACCCCGCTGGCGCTCCGGAATCCGATGTACTACTTCTCTCGCAAGTCGGTCGTCGACACCTCCCTCCATCTCTGCAAGTTGGTGTTCCTGTACCCCGACGAAACGGGCACAGGTCCGTTGAAGCCTTCGAACGACTCCGAGCTGGACTTCCACCGGCTGACCATCAACGGCGCGGGGGCCTATCGCTCGATCCCGTTCCAGAGCGTCATGACCGTCGGTATGGAGCTCATCCACGAGAAGGAGGAAGAGACCCAGAGCGGGTCGTACGTATCTTTCGCCGGGCCGGAGCTCCGTGGGATCCTCGACGTCATTGCCGATTGGTCGCGGGCGAGGATCAGGTCCGGGGAGACGAACATCAAGGGACACGCTCTGAGCGTGTTGATTGTTACTCACTTGGACGTCCTTGAGGCCGGCATCGATGACGACGACAAGATTGAGAGACATTTTGAGAAGGTCTGTGAGGACAGGGTGCAGGAATGTCATGACATGTTGGCCGAGTTGGCTGGGGATGACGTTCTCGAGCAGGGCATCATTGCCCCGGATATCCATGATTTAGACATGGATTTTGAGGCTGGCGTGAACATCCTGGGCGATTGGGACTGGGATAGCATGGTGAGTAGCTTTCTTTCTCAACGCTGTAATTGATGTCAGCTGACCGGAGGTAGGATAGCGGAGGCGTCATCTCGACTTTGAACTATGGGAATATTGAGTTGATGTTCCCGGGCTACTGATACGGAGTTGAGGGGGCGTAGTTGCATTCGAGAGCCGTGGCTTCATAAGACTGGGCAGAAACACTATGTTCTGGGTATACAACTTTGTATCGGGAAGATTACCGAAGTTTATCTGGGTTTGGGAGTAGAAGATCGAGCTCTCGGTAAAAAAAAGTTCTGTCAGTGGACTAGTACATATGATACCAATCTCCTCTAACAATACACATCTGGCTCCTATCAACTCGGAAAACTTCACACGCTTGAGCCCGAGGAACATTCGGAGATGGAGAAAGAGCCCAATAAACGCTTGTTCAAGGCGGATCAGGCACTAGCCTCTGCAACCCTCGTCTGCAACGACTCGAGACGCTCCCCGTTACTTATCAACATGGCCCATTAGTTCTTCGCGATAAACTTATTGCACTGCCACCGATCAATTTTCAGCATCAACGGTGCCAGCAGCAGTGACCACTCTGTTATCGCCTGTGTCCCGGTTGCTCCCACCAAAGTTGTTTCCGAGGTTAAGCTCCGGTTTGTAGCAGTTGTCTTGCGCTCTAGTAGCCCTGAGCTGGCAGATCTCCGTCCTCCCGACACTCTTCTTCGCACTCAGGAACACCACCGTATCCTCGCCGTGGCAGTGTCGGCGTTGCTGTTGTCGTAGTCGGAGTAGCTGACCTCGAAATGGCCAAGGTGCGTGTGACCGAAGAACACGTTGACGATGGTGGACTTTGACCGCTGCACGATCTGATCAAAGTAGTTGGACGCATTCGGAAACGCATCCGGATCGCCTGCGGCCCATGGGCCTGTGGCCGATGAGGTAGACCTTCTCACCAGCCTTTTCCGCCGCGTCGAGCTCTTTGACAAGCCAAGCCAACCCATCGCTCGGATCTGTCTTTGCAAAGCCAGAAGTTGAGCTTGTAGTACGTGTCCGTCGATGAGGAAATGATGCGCAGGTTGCTTCTGGGATACTTTACCGAGTATGCGTCATGATGCTTGACGCCTTCGGGTTCTCCGATCCAGCGACTCCACGCTAACGTCATGATATCGTACGTTCATTAGATAGTAAGCCTCTCAGGAAGATGGGAGGGGGAAACCTTGGTGGCGGACGACGCCCCGTGGGTTCCGACTGTGTCGCAGTTGTGGTTGTCGAAAGGATGGGCGGGGGAGTCGTTGTTTCCTGGCTCATCGGTGGAAGTGGAAGGTCTCGACTTTGCTTCAGTGAGGTACTCTGGAGAACGTCCCGGAAGCACATGGGTAGCGAACAGCAGGTGTTGGAGACGACCACGTAGAAAGGGTCGACGTGGATATCTGAGAAGTGCGCCATCTTGGGAGGAGGCAGGCCGTGAGGTTTTTGATTTTCCTTGCATCCGCACTTGCCTCCCTCGCGCCCGTCATGTGCACCTTCTTTGCGACGGTGAAACAGACCTTGTACTCATGGATCTCAAGAAACTCTCATATCCCGAATGAGACAATGCACAAGATGTCGGAGATCTTGGAGCCTATTGCGAAGACCGGCTGCTTCGACGAGCCCTTGCAAAGCGACGCCGCCTTTGCAGACGATGGGGTCGGTGAACTAACGAGAACTCGAGTGAATATTTATAAGCCACTGCTATTCGAAAAACTGGCTCACTTTCGAAGCGACGCAAAATCCTGTTACCGTCTTGACAAACACATCGTCTTCTTTCTCGGCCAAGGCTGGTCATTGGCATGGGCCTACTGGACAAGTCCGGCGAGGCTTACTACCCAGGACGCCAGCTTTATAAACCTCATGTCAATTGGATCAGCTGTGACAAGCCTCCTTGTGGAGAGCAAGGTCTTACCAAGCCGGCAGACAGAATGGCGTAATTTATAACCATTGCCGATGGGCAGTACCCTTTGAGCACTATGTGAAAATCAAGAAATCTCTTGACTATCTAATTGCTATCAAATCACTTCCAAATCACACAAGATACGCTACAGAATCATTCATTTTCCTCAAGCCTGGTCACCTAGATTCAGTGGAGATAAGATATGCGCCTTTATTGAATTATGTCGTGTACTTCGTTGGTTGGAGGTCCCCATAAAGTTCCTCGGGTTATAGGGTGGCTGCAAGATCGTGAATGACTCTGCATCTCTTCTTAGCGTCATTCTTAGTCATTGGAAGAGGCATCCGAATTTCTCACAAACAGGTGAGCTAGCCTGTTCTCGTGAGATCTCGTCAATCGCGTCTCGGATGCCGTACACGTCTCGGAGCCCCACCTCGGCCCGGACAGACCCACTTCGGAGGTCCGCGATCGGAAAAGCGTCCGCGACCAGGTCAAGTGGTCACTCAACAACAAAGCTACTGTACACAAAGATAAGACTTCTTATTTTGGGCATTCCGAAAGTTGAGCCATCCATTGTGGAGGCTCATATTGAAGCTACCTACCTAGGGAAGTGACCCACTCGACCCACTAACGCGAGGGCATCGTGAACCACGGAACGGACGATCCACAAGGTCACAGCCCTATCTCCAGATTTTGCGCAACCCTCTGCATCAACAACCCCATATATCAAGCACAATAGCTCAGGGGTAGAGCGCTGGGCTCATAACCCAGAGGTCCCTGGATCGAAACCAGGTTGTGCTAGTTATTCTTTTGTTTTTCCTATTTCTGGTTTCCAATACATGTCTCTGTGGTCCATGACGTGAATCCGTCTTCAACCGTTGTTAAAATCAGTCTCTCCAGAACGTATTGCTGCGCTGCATCTTTCTCGCAATTATGCACGAGTTTGACGATAGACAGCCAAACACTGACTTTCGACTTCTTGGCAATATCCACGACCGTATAGATCCATAGAGAGTGTCAGACAAGCAGCGAAGCGTCGGGCTCATAATGTTTCCCACGGATGTATTCCTATCAACGACGAAAGGCGACGGCTTCCTCCACATGATCATCATCAACAGAATCCCCGCCAATCCAAACCGGAGCCGCAACTTTCACTGCGTCCCTCGCATCCACCGCCACGAAGACGCCGTAGCAGTGTTCAACATGACTCTCCTTGTCGTAGCGGCTTTCCGTCATATAGCCTTTGGCCCTCATCCTATACTGTTTCCTCCAGTAAAAGGCGCAGTGCGCAACGTGCCAACCATTGGTCGTGTAGAAGTAGGCTTGTTCGCGAGGCAAGTCGGCCAAGGCCCCGACCTCTTGAATACTCAGGGGTATCTTCGCAGCGTTGTCCTTGTAGTAAGCCCACGTCCCGTTCTGGGTCGGGCCGGCCTTCTCGAATTCGGCAGTGAGCTCGTCGTCTCGGCAATGCGGCGGCAGCCATGACACTGCCAAGCTGTCGTACTTGCATCCAAGCGCCGTGGCTTCCGCGATGGAAGAGCCGCAGTAGCAAACTACGGGTCTTGGCGGCAACGCTTTTCTCCCCTCGTAGACCACCGTCGCGAGGACCCCCAACACGGCGACTGCGACGTTGAGAACCAGGAGGCGGAAATAGAAGTTCGTCTTGGGCGAAATGGACCTCAGTCGGGTCCATAACGGGGGCCGGGAAGCATGTTCCTCTTCCACAGCATCTTCAGTCGTCGTGGTCGAGATCGGCAGGGCGGAGTAGTCGGCACGCATATTCTGGACAAAAGTTAGACGCATGACGGAAGTCGCGAGTTGCTCGTCTCAGCAAGATTCTCAGGTCAAAATGTGAGACAGATTCGAGTGACGAAGGGCATATATCGGCGTTCCCTCTAGATGAACACAGGTCGTACTCTACCCCGTTCTCTAGATGTCGTCGTCGAAGCTTTGGCGTTTCTAAAACTTACCTTGGGATTCCGCGCCTGGGTGACGCCTAGATTTGGATGGTCAATACACAACAACACATGCTCTCAACTCCTCCTTGGCTATCCTTCTGCCCTTTCTTCGGTCTGCCACGAACTTCCAGTGTTTCGTAAAGGGTTGTCCGCTCCAAGTATTCAGATTCTTATATGAATACCCAACCCAAAGCAAGGAGGAGTTTTGCACCGTCGCCAGAGCAAGCGAAGAGCCCATGAGACTTCTTCGGCACTAGAAGCATGTTTCAGCACATATGCCCAACCTGGGGTTGTTTCTTACTTCACGTGTTGGGCCAGACCGAGCACAACCTGTTCATAACCACCAAAGCTAAAGCCATCACATATGATCTGACCCTGCTTTGCTCAGAGGAATAAAACTGACCGGGATACACTTGGGCGCCCGAAAGAGTAAAGGTTCAAAGCTTTAATCAGCATTCAATTTCCTCTGCACGCCAGGACAACGATATGTGGCATCGTAGGCAGTAGTGATCTCGATTAGCCGCAGCAGCCTTTTCGCGTGGCCGAGGGCACAATCCACATATCTATGCTCATCTTCAGAGCACTGAGATCTATGCAATTCATCCAAACGTTTAATGGGGCCAATGTCATGTTTGTGTGGCGTCTCGACTGGTATCATGTCGGAACCTCGGCTCAGAGGCCAATAGTTGAGACCTTTAAATCGACGAGATGTGATGCATCCTGCCCAACAGCGATTTGACCTGTTGTCAAGATTCCTTCATTTCACCGTCCTCAGCATATCAACTCACGCTGAAGAGAGTGACTGCTACGCTTAAGCCCACAGGCCATGAGCATTCTTCACGGGAAGAAGTTTATGTCATCACTCTCCTTTGACTTTCCACGCGGTCCTGGTCGTCCGATGTCCCCGAGAAACGCCGCTTTGAGCAGCCCTATGAGAGCCATTTCCGTGGTACCCAATCCGTCGGGATCAAGAGGAACCGCTCGCCACCACTTCATGTGCAAGCGGACGGTCCGCCGGGGAAGGGTTCAAGCTGCCTCGTCTCGCGACTATGCAAGTTCGGTTGAACGTTTCCGACTTTCCAGTCTCCGAGGAGTTCCCGTCGCTTTAGCCGCGCGTATCTGGGTCCATTGAGAAACGTGATCGGTCACCCATTCTTCGCCGGGTGGCTGAGATTGTCCGGCACATCTGAGAAGATAGCTCGTTACCACGAACCTGGGCCACGTCAAAGTTGTGACACCCGCACGACTAAGGGCTGACTGTTTTGGAACGGTGGCAAAGAAACCAGGCTTTTCCGCCTAGATTGAATACGTGCGGCGCGCCCGAGGACAAGAAGAACAGAAAGGCCATTTTGATTTGATTCTCGGGCAGAATGTGAAATCCTTCAAACTCTCTCTTCCTCCTCCTGCAGCCTGCGCTTTTCTCGTACAGCCGCACGGTTGTTTGGGGACTCGACTTTTGCCAACCGCCACATGCGCGCCCAACGCCGAAGAGACAAGCAACAGACAAGGTGCCTAAGTGCGAACTTTCGTGCGGGGGGAGGAGGTAACACAGGCGAGGAGGACCTAGCGGCGGGAAAGAAATTGCAAGTTGCCGCCTGTCCGGACCGAGCGTCTCCTTGAGAGGTCGACGACCTTTCCAGCTTCGCAACTGACACGTATAAGCCACGATGCTAAGACCCTCAGCTGCCAAACGCAAGATACGCTTTGCTTACGCAGAGCCAAGACACGGCCGAACACGGTCGCTGTCCTGAGCGAATTTTGGAGAAGAAGGCATGAGATCCTTCGCCATACCAAGACCGTCGCCACGCATGAGATTAGGTCTTTGGAGCGACGCGATTATGAGAAATCCGGGGCAAGAAGGATTGACGCGCTGGCATATCCGTGTTATGTTATCGCCAAGGGCAGCAGGATCAACACGACTTACAACCGCGCTGGCAACGTCGTCGCGACTTTGATGACAGGTCTTCGAAGGAGTGCAGACCGCCAAATATAGTCATGATTCATCACGCAACAACAGATGATGCTTCCTTCGACAGATGAGCCACCGTGGGTTGGTGCCGATATACCCACCACTGCCGCGGAACCCATACGAACCCGAAATGCCGCCCGAAGAATGCATGGTGGCGGTCTTCTCTCTTTGCGTACTGCTTGCTTTCATACCTAGATTGCCTCGCGGCCTGCAGGTTCTGGTCTGAACCCGCGCCATCGAGTCGCATACACACACTCTGCCGCTCATCGGGTCATTGTCCCGGTCCGGGAGGGGAGGGGATAAGCTGCAGCCTTCTTCGCTCAGTCCACGACTCGAGAGCGCGCCACTTGAACTTGGCTTGGTAGACATCTTGACACTTTGCACGCCAAGCCGTTTACCAAGACCGCAGCAGAAGGGGCTCGGGACCGACTTGTCAAAACCACACCCGCGCACCGCGCACCGCGCACCGCGCACCGCCTAGCGCCGCTCACTCCTCGCCTTCAGAGTCGCCTGGAAACATCATCTAACGTTGCCGCCCAATCCGAAATGTTTGGAACAAGACAACCGGGCTCCTGGTATAAAGATCTCTAAAGGGTACGTGGGGTGAGAAACAGGGCCCCTGTCGCACGGCGCAAAATCCACCAGTTCTTTTGCAAAGGACGACAGAAGCAGGCATAGACCACGGGCTATTCCCGAACGACAAGACCGTGCTCTTCTTTGGAAGCTAACCAGGGGTTGACCACTTCCCCGACGACCCCGTTGACCACCTTATCTAGGCGTTGGACCGACTGTTGAAGAAGGTCTGGGTTTCTGGAAGACTCTATCTTTTGGTTGTTGTCCTTCTCTTTTCTACTTTCGTTCCATCATTGGGCCTGGGCGGGGACACTTCATCAGCCCTCGAGCTAAGTAAGTCAAGCCAGTCCTTGCTTCCATGTGTATACTGACCTGACGTCTTTCCTCAAGAACTTGAGTTCTAGCCTTTTACACCTTTGGGAGTCGAGCTCCTTGACACGACCTTAAGATGAGGTCTACACTCTCGAGAGGCGCCGTCTATTTCCTTTTTGGCCTCGCGGCCGCGGCGCCGTCGCCTTCAACTGGCAATGACGTGACGAGGAGACAGAATGACCAACCCGGGGGCCCTTCAGCCCCTGCGGCCTCAGGTTCACCGAGTAACCTGGCCTCTTGCAACACTCCTGACAACAGAGGGTGCTGGACGGACGGGTTCGACATCAATACGGCCTACGAGGAGAAAGTTCCCACCACTGGAAAAACTCGTACGGTATGTTTTCTCTCTCTACAGATCACGGTTCGCGAGAACACGGCTGATTTGGAATTGGATTCTAGTACACACTCGTGCTCACTGAGCCCACCTCGTTCACCGGTGGGGATGGCTTGAGCAAGGACTCGGCAATGATTATCAACGGTAAAGTTCTCCCCAGTACCCCCATAGATGGTCATTCTAATGTCTCTTTAGGCGGGTTCCCTGGTCCAACGATTGAGGCCGATTGGGGTGACAACGTCGAAGTACGAGTCGTGAACAATCTGAGGACGAACGGGTAGGTTTGGAATAACCGTGTTGGGAGAACTGGACTGATAAACCATAGAACTTCAATCCATTGGCACGGTCTCCGCATGTTGAACAACAACATCAACGACGGTGTCAACGGCGTCACTGAATGTCCCATGCCTCCTGGCTCAAGCAAGACGTACAAGTGGAGGGCGGAGCAGTATGGCTCTTCCTGGTATCATTCTCACTTTTCGGACCAATACGCCAACGGTGTCGCCGGCGCCATCAAGATTAACGGCCCTACATCACAAAACTGGGACGAGGATCTCGGTGCTTACACCATTACGGATTGGTACTACAAGGGCGCCGATGAAATTCGATCCACGTTCACGGCGCCCGCCGCGGTTCCCGCCAGTGACAACATTCTCTTCAACGGCACCAACGTCAACAAGAACGGCGGAGGCAACTATTCTCGCGTGACGCTCAAGAAGGGCAAGTCTCACAAGATCAGCTTAATCAACATGTCCGTCGACAACACCTTTTCTGTACAGCTCGTCAATCACAAGATGACCGTCGTCAACAACGATCTGGTCCCCATTAAGCCCTTCGAGACTGACTCGCTCTACATGAGTGTCGGCCAGCGCTACGAGGTCATTATCAAGGCCGACCAGAACCCCGGAGCTTACTGGTTCAACGTTTCGTTCCCGTCCAATAGGCTCTGTGGAACATCAAACATGAACAAGCCGGCTGCCATTTTCCAGTACGAGGGAGGCGGCGCCAAGGACATGCCCAAGGACGCTGGCAAGGCTATCGCGGACGCTCAGTGCCAGGACAAGACCGACTTTGAGCCCATTTTCAGCATCGATGTGGACTCTTCCGGGTTCCAAAAGACTACCGATAACACCCTGGACGTTACTGTCGACACCAGCAGAACCACCAGCAGCCAGCAGGTGTACTGGAAGATTAACAACCAGAACATGGACGTCAACTGGGACACGCCGACACTGTCCTACCTTGCCCAGAACAAGACGGACTACCCTCAAGCCTACAACGTTTTCCAGGTACCCAAGGACAATAAGGTGAGTCACCGTCTCTCCTCCAAGGCTCACTGGCAGCCGAGCTAATAGTTGTCGCAGTGGGCGTACTGGGTCATTGAGAACCTTTTCCCTGCTCCTCACCCCATGCATCTTCACGGCCACGACTTTTACATTCTCGGCCACTCTGAGCCCGCCTCCAGCGGTCGTGGCGACGGTACACGCTTCAACGCGCAGACCGACACTTCCAAGTTGAACTTCAAGAACCCGACCCGTCGCGACGTCACTCAGCTTCCCGGTCGCGGCTGGCTTGTCGTTGCCTTCAAGACTGACAACCCGGGTGCCTGGCTGTTCCATTGCCACATTGCGTGGCACGTCAGCCAGGGTCTGAGCGTTCAGTTCCTCGAGCGCCAGGACGACATCGCCAGCACGTTCAAGATCAGCGATATCGACAGTATTTGCGACCAGTGGGGTGATTATTCGGCCGACGCCGAATATCAGCAGACCGATTCGGGTCTCAAGCGCAGACTTTAATGAAAGATTTGATGAGTAGCGACTGATGACCTAGCATTGTGCGGGGGAAATTGTACGTTGTGTGTGTGTTTGGTGGTTTCAAGTCATGGAGAGATTGCTGTCGAAGTTGGTCATGGGATGGATGGTCATGAATGAGGAAAGCGGGCGCATTATATATAGAAAGATAATTGCTTCATCTTAATTTAAATGGTCTTGTTTATTACCTGCACTCAGAGGACATATGCTTGGGGATGTGGATTCGAAAATGGGAGCGTAAACATATGAGTTACGAGAATCGTTTCTTGAGCGAAGATGTTGGTCGTTATGAATCGCTTTGATCGATCCTATCCGAGCGATGCGCTTCAACACCCAGTGGGAATCGAATTGACGACCATTTCGCATGATGATTTTTTCACACAGGAAGACGTGTTATTCCTTTCATCGCACCATCGTACGGGGATGCCGTCTTACACGCGCGTGCGCAAGAGGGGCTGCGCGAATCACCAGATTTCGATCAGTACTACTACCTTGGGGACACACAGTTTGAAGAATCCAAATCCCCCTAAGAAAAGACATGATCGAAATCACTCAATGCTTTGGAGTCTCAGGGATGTTCTCTCCTTTTCCCTTTCATCATTCGACCCCAGGGGTGAAGCAGCCATGGCGGCATCTGATATCGATGCGGGCTCATCCGCCGTGTTCAATGGTGTTGTTGCCATAGTCCTCGGCATCGTCACCTTCCTCACCCTCTTCCGCCGTTCCCCTCTCGAAACGGATACCCGGCATGCCCTTTGAACGAGAAAGCCGCCAAGAACCCATTCGGCGACCTTCCAGAGATGATGCGATACGTCGCGCACCACAAGCGCATCTTCTGCTGGCTCGCCTCCCTCCCCGTCCGCCACCAAAAGAGCCCCCATCGTGCAAGCCTTCGTTAGACCGTTTTTTTTGTTTTTTTGCCGCCCTGGGTCGTCCTCACCAACAACCCGGAGAAAAGGCCACGACATCCTGCCCGCTCACCAATTCCGTGAACTGATGATGTCACACACAGCTTGTCTCCGGCGCGCCGGTGTTTCACGTCGTGGGTCCCTCCGCAAGTTTCCGCGCACGACGGAAAGCGAGCGTTGCCGGAGGCTGTCAAGAACCTACCGCGCCCCCGATATACCCACGAGCTGATAACAGGCACAGATCCCTTACCTCGACGCCACGGTACAAGAAATAAATCCTTGGTCACTCCCGCCCCCCCCCCTATGGCGTTCGCTCAGCCGCGAAGGCTCTGCAGGACACCACCGTGATGAGGCCGACGGGATCCCCAAAGGCACCAACGTGTTTTTTTTACGGCCAACGGTCCCGGATATCTGCAGCCAAACATGGCCTTGGACGACGAATAAGGCCCTGAGCGGGGCCTGGTCTGACAAGGACGTCGGCGTTTTCCGGCCGGAACGGTGGCTCAGAGCCAGCGCCGACGGGCCAACGTGGTTGTTTCGGCAAGAGGCTGACGTTTGCAGACGCTCAAGATTGGGTTCTCCGTGGTTGTCTGGCACTTTCGCCTTTTGCCGCCGCCGCCGCCGGTAGAGTTGAAATGGGTATGACTTGATACAAAAGTTGGCGAGGGAGCCGGCGCAATGCCAGGTTCGCTTGGAGAGTGTCGAGATGTGAGAAGTCGCTGGATACGAGAGACCATGGGGAAACGATCAGAACGAATCAGTACCTACTTTGAGATCGGGTGATAGCCATGTCGGAAATCGTCCCTTGGACGAGAAAAGCAAAACAAAAGCGCCAACCTACCCCCCGGTAATTACTGGCAAAGTAGAATCTAAAGCCCGAAACCCTTGGCGCTGAATGGAACTTTGTGATGTCGAAAGCTAGAGATGTAACTCGGCCTCAATTCCGTCTAATCGAAGTGCTGTGGTTGGATCAGGTCCCTTTACCGGGCTCGCTTCGGCCGAGATCCCCGACAAGCTTACGTCACGGTGGAGACACGACACACGTACGCGGTTAAGAGATGCCGGGCTTTTGCTCTTCGACAATATCATGAGAACGCTAAGCTTCTCTTTGGTATTCAAACATCTCGTTGTATCCCTCAAGCCTCTCGGCCGATTTTACTGAGCTTGAAATGACCGCTCTATCACAGGTGTATCCATAAACAAATTACCATCCCCTGAACGCCGTGCCACTGGCGACTTTCTAGTGTCCCAGGGCAGATGCCCGGTCCCTCTCATGTCATACCAGTCGTAAAGTGAACAATTCGTGTCTTGTGTGCCGTCTACCACTTGATGACCCTGTTGGGGAAGTACTCGTCAATGAGCTCCATGTAGTAAGGCTGTAGCCGTGGTTAGTCTCTCGTCAGAAAATGGAGACCCATCGTGACGACACATACCTTGAGCTCCTCGACGGAGGGAGCGTCGTCGCTCTTGCTGTAGAGGTCGTAGGGGTTGAAGGCGAGGACGGCCTTGAGGAGCTCCTCGTCGCCCTGCTTCATGAACTCGCGGTAGGCGCCCTCGCGGTGCCAGGGGTAGAAGGAGTGGTAGCGGATCATGGCGAGGGCCTCGCGGGGCAGCGTGGACTGCTCCTTGCAGACGGTGTACATGTACTCGTCGTGGCCCCAGGAGACCATGAGGTTCTCGATGCCGCAGCCGGGCTCGTAGATGCCGTTCTTTGTGCTGTAGACGGGGTGGGCGCGGTCCGGGTTGCCCTCGAAGGTGGAGGGCAGGACGATGCGGTCGTCGAAGGCGCAGCCGACGGGGAAGGTGTCGCCGACGACGTCCCACTGGCCCTCGGCGCCGTAGAAGAAGAGCAGCTTGCCGAGGTCGTGGATGAGGCCGGTGAGCTGCATCCAGCGGGGCTTGCCGTCGCGGCGCATGGCCTCGGCGGTCTGCAGCAGGTGCTGGATTTGGGAGAGCTCCGTGTCCGGGTCCGAGTCGTCGACGAGGGTGTTGAGCTTCTCCATGGCCTCCCAGATGGTCATCTCGTCGCGGCAGGGCTTGGCGCCGGTGATGTCGATGGCGAACTTCTCGCGGGCCGCCAGGTTGTAGGCGACCGTCTGCTTCTCGTGCTGCTCCTTGTAGAAGTCCTTGACGCGGTCGCAGGCGTCCTCGTACTGGCGGAAGGCCGTCTTGTCCTTCTCCGAGTCGAACTTGGACTCCTCGAAGGTCGAATCGCCGACCTGCCTCTTATTCAGCTGGTCCTTGAGGATGTTGACCTCCTCGACGAAGTCGGTGGTCTCCTCGAGGTCATGGCCGTTCATGGGCCTGTGGTAGTGGGTGGCGACGGCAGCGGCCATTGTGACTGTGTGTTTTGTTTTTGAGAAGACGAAGAAGAGGGTTGAAGAGTTGGCCAAGTGATGTAATACAGTTGAGATGAAGAAGAAATGGCCTGTTCTCAGATGGTATCACTGAAGGTCAAGAAGACTGATGTTGTTGTTGCTGTTGATCGAGAGTGATGTGATCTGGAAACTTGACCTCGAGGTCGGGTCTTTAAATATGTAGTTGATGGCAAAGACAAGACTCGGCAGATGGATAGAGAAAGGGCGAGTCTCCACGATGGACGAGTAGTTACTCGGAACAGAACAGCAGTAGCAGGTTGACCGAAAAAAGTCGGACGGACGCAGCGAGTGACATGAGCCGCGGGGTGTGCGTGGCGGGGAGGCCATGTAACCCCCCCCCCCGCGGCTTTCATGTCAAATTTTGACGTGAAGAAATGTTGCGTGTGTAGGGTATGCACCTTTCGTACCCGTCAAGCCAACTTGGCTAAGCAGCCCGAATCTGCGTTTGCGTTTGCCGCGAGGAGCGTCATCCCGCTTGACTCTGGCTCGTGGATCATCGTGGTGAATTGAATTCTGTGGAGCAGGAAAGACGGAGATTCAGATCTGTGGAGTCGAGGAAATGGGAAATTCAGTTTTCGATGGGCAAAAGGGGGCAAAATCGCCGGTTGGTTTCCTGCGAGTCTCCAATCTTTCCCAAGAACTCTTTAGGAATTCCCTCTCTCGTAAATCACATGACCCGGTCGGAGAAACTGCCTGCCAAGCGATACCCCTTTGGGACGTCCGGGAAACACCCTAAAATCCCGAGAGATCGTTCCGGGTGATTATTCCCGCATCTCTGGACCTCCCGAGGTCGCATCCCTGCGCGTCCGACGCTTCGTCCACACCCTCATCCCGCTTCTCCTCCACACCAACCCGTCTTCCGGAATGGTCTCACGATGCAGGGTGACGGTGTCCTGCGTCCTTCCCTGCGGCAAAGCTTGGATCACGCCCCGCCACTTCATCATGAGCTTCGCAGACTATTTTTGATTATTCCCTTTTTCGAACCTGCTACGACGCACATCTCTGCGCAGCTTTCCGGGAACCCCATGCAGCACCATCTCCATCCCCGCGGGATCCCCTCCTTAATTCAGTAATGGCTTCCCACTGATTGGGCCTCCGGCGAACACCTCAACGTTGCGTTGCCGAAGGGACCCTTGCCAAGCTGCTGCCCCTCCTCGCCGTCAAGGACTCAACAGACCAAGACGTCTGCAAAGTCTCCAGGCTCTCCTCCAAAGCAGAAGCCCTGACATCAACTCCGGGTCCCCTCCATCGGGGCCTCTTGCCCAATACCTCTACGTGTGGAAATTCAAGGCGAGCCGCAAGCCGCCTCAACGCCAACCCCACGCCCCCAAACGTCCCCCCCGGGCCCCCGCGATGTCTTGACCATCCAACGTGGTGGGCCCGCCGCTGTCACAATCATGCCCAGGGGCCAGCCTGCAGACCGTCCGCAAAGACTTGGAGTGCCACGTGAGTGCTATCTCTGACGCAAGACAAGATACGCGGGATTCCGGGACGCGGCAGGCAGGCGCGGTGGGAGGAACACGAGATAGCCTCGTCTATCCACAGAGCTGGAATTGCGAAATATGTCCGATTCTCCTCGGCCATTTGCATTGCATGAGCCAAGCGAAGCCAGATGCTGCCGTCACAAACATGAAAAAACTCTAGTACAACCGCCATGTCGGGTATCCACATATGCTAAATCAAAGGGAATCCAAAGTCCGGGGCTTGTCCAGTCCAGCCCTGTCTATCATGATCCGGATCCGTCCAAAAAAGGGGGGAGGGAGAGGCAAGGAAATCGAGTACCTTGCCAAACGTTCACTATCGCGGCCCAATCATGAGCGTCTTTCGCCAAACGCCTTCGCGACAACTGGCCCGCCAGTCCAACAGGCGTGGGCGACCACCGAGCCCCGCCCTCCTGGCCTTACCCCTCGCTCATGGCCTCCCCGTCCATCCACCCCCATGCGTGCATCAGCTGATCTTTTACCGCAGTAGTGGGCCGCGCGTGGGACTTTTCGGTGATGCTGAGCATGTTCAGGAGAGCCTCCTGGTCGTGTTTGTCGTCGAAGCGGTCGCCGGCTGAAGAGAAGGACAACCCGTCAGTGAAACGCGAGACACGGGAGAAACCCAACGATTGCAGAAAGGCAAAGGGCCACGAAGTAAGAAGGAAGGGAAGGAAGAGAGACTCACCAATGGCTATGCCCATACATGCGGTAAACATGGCCGGAGGAGACCACTGGTTGCACATGCCAATGCCGCACAAGTTCCGAAGCAACACCTGGATCCGCTCCGTCAGTCGCTTCTCCGCCGCCTTGCGCGTGCCCCCGACGCGTGGGATGCTCGGGTTGAACAAGACGAGGTACATTTCGGCGAGAATGTGATGTTGGACAGCGATGACTGTAGGGAGCGCAACGGTAGTTAGCACAATCGAACACGAATCAAACCCCGCGGCTGTGATGGCCCCGGAACATCCGCAGAGTGCTGAGATGGGCGCGGAACCGGAGACGGAAGGCCCGGGGGATGGGACTCACTATGACAAGCTTTCTGATACCACACTTCGGGAAACGCCTCGTCATCCGTCCTCTCCCGGAAGAAGATGGGAGTGTACGAGTGTGGCAGCGCCGTCTTCCACTCTCTGTTGGCCATGTCCAGCTGGCCCCATCGCAGCACCGACCCGGCCTCGGACCCGAAGCAGAAATTCAGGACGTCGGCGCAGTGGACGATGGCGCGGTTCGCCCAGACGAAGTCGTCGCCGGGGCTGGTCGAGCGGTCGACGATGGCGTGGCCCAGGTTCATCCTGACCACCTGCTGGTTGATGACGGCGCTGTAGATCTCCTGGCGCAGGCCGGCCCAGAAGCAGGCCGCCGTCAGGGAGCCCGGCATGAGGAAGCGGTCGTTGCCGCTGACGAAGGCGTGGATGCCGAGCAGGTGGCCGTGCGTGTCCTGGCCGACGGTGTTCACGTCAATCTCCTCCAGCACCCTCAGGATGATTGTCGCCGCGAACAGGTTCTCGTCCGACACGGTCCCGGCGTGGTCCAGCAGCGGGATCAGGTAGCTGAGACACTGCTCGTGATACCGGTTGGACGCGAGAGAGTCGTACGCGCTCGTGAGGCTGAGATGCCGCGCCGATAGCGCGAAGATGGCGTTGAGCAGGATGGGACACGTGCCTGACCGTTGCGGCACCTCGGTCTCGAAGTGTCTGGTCGGGTCGCATGCGTCGAGCTGCCCACAGCTTAGTATGTGTCTCTCAGTACCAGTAAGCGTTTGATTTTACTAGATGGACCTACCCAAAACCCGAGCTTGTCCACGTAATGACGGAACAGTGTGGCTTCCTGGCGTCCCTGGATCGGCCAGACGGGACGGTCAGTGTAGATTGCTCCCGTCGGTGGCACGAGAGGCGGGACGAGAGGCGGCACGGGAGGCGGCAGGGGCGGCGGCAGGGTCTCGACACCGTCGTCGACCGAGTTGGAATGCGCGCGATGGCTGTCATCTTGGCTGAGATGGTCGCCGCCGGGCGTGCTCAGCGACGCGCGTTGAGAAGACAGCAAGGGCTCATCCACCATCTCGCTGCTGTGGTGACTCTCGTCGGGAAGAGGCCAGCTCGCGGCCTTTGCCGCCTGGAGTGTCGGCCGGCGCTGCCGCTGCCGCTGCCGCTGCCGCTGGTGCTCCTCGGAGGCGGTTGAGTCTCCCACGGTCGCCGTTTCCGGCGAGGTGGTTGTCGTCTCTTCGTCTTCTCGAGACGAGTTGTCGTTCCGCTCATCAGGGCCGTCGTCCGTCTCGCCGAGCTCTACGCCGCGCGTCTCGTCGATGAACTTGAGCCTCTTGGGCGGCGCCGGCCACTTGTGGCTCTCCTTGAAGACGGCATGTTTGGGCGCGCGAAACTTGTAGCCCTTCTTGCACTCTCTCCCCGTCATCAGACACCGTCCGCAGACGGGCAGGACGCGGTCACATCGCAAATGTTGTTCACGACACTGCTCACTGAAGGAAAACAATGAATGTCAGCTGGGGTTTCCCATCGTCGAAATCTTTCTCTTCGGTCCGTCCAGCCAGCATGAACTGAGTTGAGTCTCTCATCCCTCAATGCGTTGCGTCTCTCTTCTTCCAACGGAGACCGATTGCCGTCGACCTCTCTCTCTCTCTCTCTCTCTCTCTCTCTCTGTTTGTCTCTCTCTGCCTCTCTGTCGCGCATCTCAACCCTCATCCCCATCCCATATTGAGGCTCTTCACCGGCCGGCTCTCAGCCCGTCCAGCCGTCGTCGCTTCGGCGCGAATGACCTCGTCTCCCAAACAGGCGTTTTTCTCCGCGGGCCCCGGTCGGCGGGCGGGTGGATCAAACCAGAAGCTCGAGGCTCAAGCGCAGTCAAACTCACCAGGTCGTGGCACTCAACGAATCAGACGCTTCGGGAGATGGCATGCCACTTTGCAATCTTGTCAATTCTTTCCGAAACCCCAGTGTGCGGCTGGCCTTCCTCTTCTCGTCTTTTGCGAGATTGAATGAAACCCGGGGAAGATGGAGTAAGATCTGGGGGAGCAGCAGATCTGATGTTATTTGGACGAAGCTTGAGTGCTGAGTCTGGGGCAGACCTGCGGCTGCCGCCCTCGACGAATGACAAGTGTGGGGATTGCGAGTAGGTCAGCAGCCCAGCGGCGACCGGCGACGACACGCCTAGAAAATGGTATGCGACCGTCACTGGGCACTTGAAATTTTTTTTTTAACACCACTGGTAAAAAAAATTTAATGCTCCAGCTAGCTACCTACCTACGTACCTACCCATGCTGCCAACACAAACGCCGATAGCCGGAGCCAGTCCGACCACCTCAAGACCCAGAACCCAGCCCAGCAGCAACACGCCGGATTGGATCCTTCAGAGTGTGCAACAACTGTCGCCGCTGCTGCCCTGGCTGCCTTCCATTCTCTTCACAGTGGAGTGTTCTTGTCGCACCCATATTTGGGTTTGGCCATCCCCCTTCCCTTGCCTTCCCAATGTTCTCTTCGTGCAATTCCCTTCTCCAATTCGTGTTTCTGCTCTGCTCGTCCGACTCGAGTCCCAACGTTCCGTTCCATTGGTCGCAACCGGCTGGATGAACGACCCCAGAATCGTACAACGAACGGCACACCATCTCAGAACATGTCGTACACAAGCAACAAACTCAAAGTGTCAAAATCAATGGCACGGCAGGGCATCCAATGGCTTTCATTTCTTTCGAGGGGGAACAGACCCTGTCCACACCTGTCAACCCCCTCATCTCACCCATCCCCAGAATGTCACCTCATCTATCCAACAACGAATGAGTTTTTGGACCCGACAATGCGAATCTGTGATTAGCCCAGATATCGCAGTCGACCGTCAACCTTGACCATTGACCATCGACCATCGACCATCGACCATCAACCATCGACCGCACCAACCGAACCGATTCCCCCTGTTCCTCGGCGGCGAAAACGGGGGCTCGGATCGTCTTCCTAATTAGCCCGACTCGCAGATTGTACTTACGAATCTTCTTCACCGACGAAATCGATGCCGACGGAACATTCTCTTCAATCTGCACCCCCGGCCCCAGTCTTTCCTCGCTCTTCGTCAAAGTTCGAGCCCTTTCTTTTGTGGGCTTCTATCGATCCGTTGAACATTGTTCCCACAAACAACAACACTTACGCGCGCCATCTATATTTTCTCGCGATTGCCCACCACCCCAAGGTGACGGGTGTTTGGATCATCGCCGAAGACTTTTCCCCCCCCTTCGACTAGCATCTTGGCTCAACGCTTCAACCAAACAATCGCGCTCATCTCGCGAGCAAACTTCCAATAGTCGGGTTTCCTCACAACAATGGCGGACACCAAAACCGACCCCGTCGACAATGACCAGGTCGTCGTCGGCGTCGACCGCGCCTCGGCCGAGGAAGTCGACCACCACTCCGCGAAGCTCGCCAGCACCTTCGTCCAAAACGCCAAGTCGGCTTCCGACAAGGAGCAAAAGATGAGCCTGTCGCAGGGCATCAAGCTGTACCCCAAGGCCATCGCCTGGTCCATCCTCATCTCGACCTGCATCGCCATGGAAGGCTACGACATCTCCCTCGTCAGCAACTTCTACGCCTTCCCCCAGTTCAACCGCAAGTACGGCGTGTGCGACGCCGCCGGCAACTGCGAGGTGCCCGCGCCCTGGCAGGCCGGCCTGAGCAACGGCGCCGTCGTCGGCGAGATCATCGGCCTCTTCATCAACGGATGGGTCTCGGAACGCTTCGGCTACAGGTGGACCGTCATCGTCTGCCTGGGCCTCGTCGCCGCCTTCACGGCCCTCTTCTTCACCGCCCAGAACGTCCAGACCCTGCTGGCTGCCGAAATCCTCTGCGGCGTCCCCTGGGGCGTTTTCCAGACCCTGTGCATTACCTACGCCTCCGAGGTCTGCCCCGTCGCCCTGCGCGGCTACCTCACGACCTATGTCAACTTCTGCTGGGGCCTCGGCCAGGAGATCGGCATTGGCGTCATCATGTCCATGCTCGACCGCGAGGACGAGTGGGCCTACCGCATCCCCTACGCCCTGCAGTGGATGTGGCCGGTGCCGCTGGCCCTCGGCATCTACTTCGCGCCTGAGTCGCCCTGGTGGCTGGTGCGCAAGGGAAAGATTGACGACGCCAAGAAGTCGCTGCTGCGCCTGACGAGCGGCGACAGGGAGACGGACTTTGACGCCGACGAGACGGTCGCCATGATGGTGCACACCACCGCGCTCGAGGAGAAGATCACGGCCGGCGCGACGTATCTGGACTGCTTCAAGGGCGTTGACCTGCGTCGTACCGAGATCGTGTGCATGACCTGGGCCATCCAGAACCTCAGCGGCAACTCCTTCTCCAACTACTCTACGTAAGCGTGTGCGCTTCTTGTTTCTCGATATGGCATCTACTGACGCGTAAGCGCAGATACTTCCTAAGGCAAGCCGGCCTCTCCACCGCCAACTCGTACAAGTTCGCCCTCGGCCAGTACGCCATCAACATGGTCGGCGTCTTCGGCGCCTGGTTCCTCATGTCGTGGGGCATCGGCCGCCGCACGCTGTACTTCTACGGTCTCTGCGGTCTCTGCAGCATGCTCCTGATCCTCGGCTTCCTGGGTCTCGTCCCGGACGAACACCGCGAGCAGGGCGCCCTGGCGACGGGGAGCATCATGATCGTCTGGGCAATGTTCTACCAGCTCACGGTCGGCACCGTCTGCTACTCGCTCGTCAGCGAACTGCCGTCCCGCCGCCTACAGATCAAGACCGTCGTGCTGGGACGCAATCTCTAGTAAGTCTTTTTATCACACACTCGCCCATTTCCGCCCCCCTCCCCACCACTCCAAACGCCGATGCTAACCGCCGACCGCAGCAACATTGTCAGCATCATCAACAACGTCCTCACCCCGTACATGCTCAACCCGACCGCGTGGAACTGGTCCAACTACACCGGCTTCTTCTGGGCGGGCATCTGCTTCTGCTGCTGCGTGTACACGTACTTCCGCGTGCCGGAGCCGCGCGGGCGCACTTACGCCGAGCTGGATATCCTCTTCGAGCACAAGGTCAGCGCCCGCAACTTCGAGTCGACAAAGGTCGACGTTTTCGGCGAGGATGTCGGGGAGAAAGCGATGCAGAACTACCACCAGCAAGTTCGTGTCTCTCACTCTGAGAAGGACGTTCAGGTGTAGTGAGCGAAAGGGGGAGGGAGCATGAGAAGGGGGGTTCAGGACGAGGAGAGACGAATTTGTTAACGCAAACGCTGGGACAGGGGTACTGAAACCCTCCAAGCTACCACCACGACGTGCCACGATTCGATGGACACGACGTATGAAATTCTCATAATGCTGTAATGCATGTATCTAATTCCGACGAAGTCTACGAAATTTAACGATAATTATTAATCCGTCTCTCGCGACTTGGTGATTTGATTCCGTCGCCGTCGACGTGATCTGCGTGTGGACTTTGAGAGAAGGACTAATATCCGTCCGCCACATCTCGGCTGTCATTCCCGAAGTCCGGCAGTTTCCGCTCGCGGCGCTCCGAGAATCCGCGGGTCTCACTCCAACTCCTGTGGAGAAGCGGATTCCTGCCCCCCGCAGACGGACACCCCTCCTCCACACTTGTCAACGTTGCCATCACCAGTGCACCACCCATCATCCACTCGCAGCGTCGAGGAGGGGGTATTAGGATGACGGGACGCGCATCACCGGTCGCGGATCAATGGCCGACCTGATCCGTCCCCGCAACCTGTCTCGAAAAAAGGTGGTGTGTACATCTTCGACTCGAACCGTCGTCTCCAAAAATCAAAATCAAATCCAACAGTTTGGAAGCAGGCCCTGCCTCAACTTGATGTGTTCGAGATCGCCAACCGGTCGACTTTCGACTTCCCTATCGAGGTCCACGCGGACACTCAGCTGGATTACGGACGTGATCTGTCGGTTGAGACAGATAACCTGATCTACATCATCCGCTCAAGTGGTAAAGTAGACTCATGGACATCAGTGTTTTAGACTAGCCTGCTAACCCACTCAGGATCGACCGGCTTGCCCGAATATACCAGACGCGTACATTGCCCGTGTGGACGACACCATCGCCCTGGTCAACGGAGAGAAGTTCAACCCCGTCCACATGGAGGGCACCATCCGCTCTGACAAGAACATCACCGCATGCGTCATCTTCGGCGTCGGTCGCCCGTCCCGAGGCGCCCTCTTCGTGCCCGCTGCGAGCTTGGCCTGGAAGACGGAAGAGGAGGTCCTCGTGATCGTCTGGCCCGTGGTGGAGAACGCGAGCCGCAGCGTCGAGACGTACGTGCGCGTGTCCAAGAACATGACCAAGCTGCTCCCGTACGACTACGCCTACCCCAGAACCGGACAAGGGCAGCGTCATCCGCCGGGCGTTCTACAAAAAATACGCCCAGGAGATCGACGATGTCTACGACAAGGCCGACGCCGGCAGCGGCCATCTCAAGAAGCTCTCCGTGCCCGGGCTGAAGGACTTCACCCGAGAAGGGCTGCTCCAGGCTCTCTCGAAGAAGGTGGAGCTCGACGACGACGACGACGCCGACTTCTTCTCTCTCGGCCTCGACTCCCTGCAGGCCATCCAGATGCGGTCTGATGTCCTCAGATCCATCAACGTTGGCGCCAACAAGCTCGGCCGGACGATCGTGTTCGACCATCCCTCGATCAACGAGCTCAGCTCTTAACCTCTACAGTCTTGAACCCGGCGCGGCTGTCGCCGCCGACGTTCCAGTCGAGAGCGAGATGAGCGAGCAGAAGTACGACACTTTCGCAGCTCCGAAATCCGCCCCCAAGTCCTCTGTTGTATGTCCGACCAACCCACCCCGTTTCCACCCTTCGGACTTGATAGAATATCACTCACACACCGAAGATCAAGACAATCCACTGCTCCACGCGCGCGAGCTCCGACGCCGACGCCGCCCGCCGGGTCAAGAGCTCCCTCATCCGGCGCCGCATCTACCACACCCTCCCCGCCTCGTCCCGCAGGAAGCTCGTCGCTCTCGCCACCAGTCTCGCCGACCCCAAGCTCGGCCTGTCCGAGGCCGCGTACGGCCAAGTGAAGCAGGACCTCCGCACCGGCGTCCACTGCGCGTTGTCCGTCAACTTCAACATGCGGCTCTCCAGCTTCGAGAAGGGCAACATCACCGGCGTCAGCCACCTCATCGGCCTCTGCAAGGCCGCTGCCGGAGAGGACGCGGCGTCGTCGTCGTCGTCGTCGTCGTCCTCCTCCTCCTCCTCCTCCTCGGCCGCTTTCAACTTCTGTTCCTCCGTCAGCACAGTCTCCCGCGCGACGACGATCCCGGTCCCCGAGTCCGTTCCGGATCTCGAGTGGGCTCAGGGCATGGGCTACGCGCAGTCCAAGTGCGTCGCGGAGCACCTCTGCGACCGCGCCTCCGAGAAGTACGGGGTCAAGGCGCGCGCGTTGCGCATCGGCCGGATCGCCGCGGACACCCAGCACGGAGTCTGGAACGCGCGACCGAGGCCATTCCGCTGCAGCTCTAGACGGCCATCACGGTCGGCGCGCTCCCAAAGCTCCAGGAGATGCCGTCGTGGCTTCTCGTCGACAAGGACGGGTTCGCTCCATCAAAGACAAAGACGTACGTCACCGATACCGCGTGTTCCTTGCCGCCTGCGCTCGCCGAGGCGCCCGTGTCGGACCAGCGACTCGTCGACAACTTTGTCGGGTACTTCAAGGCCAACCACTGGGGGCCAAGCAGGCGAAGAAGGCCTTCCCCAGAACCGTCATCATGGTGGCCGGACCGTGCGGCAGCGGCAAGTCCACGTTGGCCACGTCGCTGGCGTCCTCGCTGAAGGTCCCCCGTTCATCGAGGGCGACTCGCTCCACTCCAAGACCGCCATTGAGAAGATGGGAGGCAACCTCCCCCCCCCCCCCCTGACCGATGACGACCGCGCGCCCTGGCTCGACCGGATCGGGAAGAGGGCCAGGTTGGCGTGTACGAGCCTGCCGGGCTCGAGGAGTTGGATGTCTTCCCTGTCGAAGGCGAGGGAGGTCCCAAGGAAGTGTATGAGGATGCCAGATGGTTGCTTGGTCAAGTTGGATTAAAGTGACATCCAAAGAAGAGATGGATCAGAAGGCAATGTGACTTCGGCGTTAGGTATACCCGCATAAGAATCTGGCATGGTGAATTTGGTATTGGTATCATTAGAAACAAATACCAATCTAAAGAAAAATGGTATCTTTTCGTAATCCCTACCCCATGCTGTGCTATGCTGACGCCGTCTCCGCGGGCCTCTCAGAATACTCGCAACACTTCCGCCATCCTGTCCGGTCCATGTGTAGGGCCACGCTCTTGTGCGCCTTGTACTCCTCCAGCTCGGGGATGGTCAACGTGAAGTAACCCTTCCTCACGCACGCGTGCTTCTGCGCGTTGAGGTCGTGATGCTCAGTCGTCAAGGTGATTGGCGGGCATTTCTCGCATGGCCCGTGGGCCTTCTCCAGCGGACACCTCCAGATGCAAATCTTTGAGCATGTATGACAATAATAGTGGTCGTTGCTGATCCCGTCGCCCAAGTCTCTCATGAGAGTAAACAAGAACAGATGGCGTTGTCGACGGGTGATTCGCCTGAGGGTGCGAGAAAAGAGGAGGGTGTAGAGGGGTCTGCAAGTGAGGGCAAGACAGAGGGCCGTCTCCTCGGGGAGTTGTGAGGCGATCTCGAATATGACGTCCGGGATTTGCTGGAGAAGGAGGGTGATCTCCAGCAGAGGAGGAGGAGGAGGAGGAGGAGGGGCCGAGGCCGAGACCGAGACCGCCGCAACGGCGTTGGGCTGGGAGACTGCCATCCCGGTTCGTCGTGGAACAGTCTCGTTACGAGCCGGCGTGGGTGGTTGTCGAAATCCCCATAGCTTCAGGTTTTTCCGAGGGTGCGAATCACGGGAAGGCCCTTTTTTTGTTCATCTGAGCACGGCCCGGTGTTGGAGGGAAAAGACGTCTGTGGCCGTGTGTGCAGCGTGCTTTCGGACACGGATGACTTTGACTCGGACATTCTCGATGACTCGGGGGTCTGAGCACACGGATTTTTGGGGGCAAGGGGGCGCGATCTCTAGACTCTGGGACTTACCGAACCCACGGGACCGGAGTACCGGTCCACGCAAGCAATGGCGTCTGAGGATGCGAGACGCATCGCCAGATGCCGGCGAACCCGCAGCTGTCTCATTCTAAGTGAACTGGTTGTTTTCTCCACGATGTAAGCCGTCTATCCCCATGAAATCCCCGCTAATTAATTGTCAACCTGTTGGGCCTTGCACGCATCAATGATCAACTGCCCCCCCCTTTGTCATGTTGTAATCAGGGTTGACATTCTTCAAATATCGCCAGCCATTAACCCTACTAGCAGGACATAATGAGCCTTTCGGACCGAAATCATGTCAAAATGAGCTATTCTTCTGAAGATCACTTATAGAAATGGACGCACAATGACAAAATCTTCAGGATGTCCGTCAATGTTCCGCAAAACTGCGGGTTGGAAGGATTCAGGTTTTAGCATGATGTGACCCAACTCACGAGCAGAGAACTGCCTGATGTTGAAATTGGGGAGATGAATAAGGCGGGACTTCATTTACAGAGAAACCTCTCCCTTTTTCTTTCTTCTTCTTCTTCTTCAAAGCGGAATTGATCGAAGGAAGGCCAGCATGTTTTGGAGATCTCATATATGTTTCGCCGAGAAGTCACGTAAAATCCTGGTAGGTAGACTTGGAGTTTCAACAGAACAATTTTGTGAAGTTGTGGAAGCAAGCTGACCAGGCTTTCTCACCCGGGACTATTTTGACGACGTGAATGAAATTTACGGTCAGAGATCTTAAAGAGTATCTGCCCTTCAGTTTTCATATGCCACACTCAGATCCTCGCACCAACCGAATCAGCGACGGGGTTAGAATGGCTGAAGAATAACCACCATCACGACACCCTCCCAAAACGGTGATACCTACCATGTCCAAATTTCAACGTGTCTTGGTCCACTTGCTGGACGAAGCAGATGAACATCATTCCGGACAAAGCAGAACGCAGCAGAACGCACAACAGCTGCCATCTCCACCATCACCACAGCCATATCAAGGATCAACTCAATGATCTAGAGCTGTCGAGCCCACCTGCGACTACGCCAACAACTGCTTTGCAGTCGGAAACCACAACCGCCTTTGCCAAGAACTGTACTTGATGGCATAGAGACCGTCTTGCGGCAACAAATCTCACACAGTTCTGACACTGGCGGGATCGATACAACCGACACAGGTGGTCAAGCGAAACAACTCCCGACATGTCAGAATTGCGCTCTGGCAAGGCCACATCACGACGCTGTCTGGACTCACCGCCATCACCAATGCCGCCAACGGCCCGGGTCTCGACCGGATTGTTCGCCTTTCCGGCGCGAGATGCGTCACCCGTCGCGGTGGAGGCCGTCGCAGATTGGCTCGAGCACCACAAAGACGCGTCCTCCACCGACGTGATCTTCGACACATTCGCCGATGCGGATCATGCCATCTACAGGGGGATCCTGGCCTCGTCTTCCCCGCAAACAACAACACCAGGGATCGGAATGTGGCCAGCTCCGCCGAGTGCACATCTCCCGCAGGCGCCGCCGCCGCCGCCGCCGGCGGTCCAGTGCGATTCGTTGGACTGCGCCAGAAAATGGTTGAGGTCGGCGGCCGCCGTCATTGCAGGCGCTGGTGCCGGGCTATCAGCTTCCGACGGGTTGGATCGTACTTCGACATCGTTATTGGCCAAGCACTTTCCCGGTTTCCTCCAGTATGGATTACGAACTCTGTACAGCGTCTTTTGGCTTCACGGGCTGGCCCAACGAACAGGTCAGATGGGGCTATTATTTCACGCATCTTGGCATGGTCAGCTCGTGGTCGAAGTCTCGGATGTATGGGAGGCTCACATCCTGGCTGGACAAGTTTGGAGACGAGGCGCATGTCAGAACCTCGAAAGCCGACGGGCAGAAGCTGTCGACGCCGCAGCGCTCGTACTCCTTGTCCCAATGCCTTGCGGATTGCAGGCCTGAGGCGACGGTGCCCTCTGGGCCACTCGTCGCCGCCGCGCAATCGTCGTTGGATCCGGCATCTCAAATCTTGGCAGACCCGGGCAAGGTGCCCCTGTGCAGATTCTGCGGCGGCAAGATGAACATATGCGGGCGCGCAGGGCATTGGTTCAACGAAGGGCCCTTCCAGGACGGGGGGACGAGATGGAAGCTGTTTCGCAGGAACGTCGCCTGTCGTGAGGACAAGACGACAGTGATCCTGGAGCTTGGCATCGGAAATGTCCACGCCGGGCGTCCTGAGATAGCCGAACGAGGATCTTCCGATGATGTGCGGGGGAAGAGTGAAGCTCGTGAGGGTGGTGGGCATGGGACCTGAGACGGCCGTCCCTTGGGATCTGGAAGAAGCCGGGCTTGCAACGAGCATCGACGGCGACATCTCACCAATGGTGAGAGAGCTGCTCAACGAGCACAGCCGTCAGCCATAGTTAAGACGGGAGAAAGCAAATGAGAGAAAGATTCTTGATCACATACATCAGTCGAGGGAATAGGGCGTCTCATCTCTAGCGTCAGATGATAAGACGAAGGCGCACCAGTAGAGCTTATCCCATCAACCTTTTTGACTCGTCGATATCTCTCAAAGCTGACAGGCCGATGAATCTCAAAAATTGAAATGTCAGAAACGTGCCTCACAAGATGAGAGACCGTGGACCTGCATGCCCGCCACCGCCCCAGGTGCAATTAGGCAAGCGGCCCATGACGAGTTTGACTCGTTCCTTGCAGGTTGTTTGAACTCACGACTTTGGGGCAAATGCGCTGTTCAGGGTTGGACAAGCTTTTGCGCCGAGAATATCTTTAACTTCTGAAGAAGATCGCGTCGGGGAAACGCTGCCCTCTTGTTGGACTTCTGCCGCGCCGCCGACCGCCATGAACCTTGCCCCGCCCTGGCCCTACGTCCCTGGCGCGCAATGCAACATTGAGTTGCAGTCGTCGAGCTGCCATGCTCAGCCTAGCAGCCTTCACTCAAGTCTCAGCTGGGCGTCGACCTGAGTAGGGCGGTATGGGAGGGGCTTGGAGGTTCTTGGCAGCAGAAGATCAAACTCGCTTGCGGCGCAAGTGCGCGTCAAGACACAAGCGGGCATTGTTTACTCTCAACGCCTGGAAACTCCGACTCGCGCACCCGGCACATCGTTTGTCCCCACTGGCATCATTGCAGCCTGAGCTCCGTGGAGTTGCGATTGGCTGCCCATGTGGTGATTGATCTACGCAGGCATCGAGGCAGCGGGAAGTGCAAATCATCGTTGGTAAGGGGTCAGGACAGAAGGAGGCCGGGGCGGAAGGCCCACCAGCGTCCCGGCCGAGAACCGGCTGGGCTGACCCACTGATCTCAGCCCCGAGCCCGGAAGAGCCCGTTGCCAGAATAGGAAGGGGCTGAGCGATGCTCCCCAAGCGGCCAAGCCGGTCGAAACACTCCGTCCGTGGCTGGTAGGCAAAATGTCTGTGAGGATGCAGCGAAAATAACCCGACTACCTCGTTAGTTTCTCGGTCTCCAACCAACCAGGGCCTACCGGCACCCTAGTCCAAAAAAAAGGGGACTACATAGACTGAGGAAAGATTGGCCCTCATCACATAGAGACTCGGTATCGCAGTCGCCCACAAACCGGACCCTTGGACAAAACGGCAAAACCCACCCCACTCACGGGCGAAATAAGCCTGAAATCGCCGCCTTGTTTCTAACGTAACCATATTGCCCAAGCTTATTTCATTCCCCTTGTCTTCGATCCCATTCGGGCGGAGACGTGGTGCTCCTGTTCCAGGTGTGCCACGGTGAAGCACAAACACATCGAATCACAGGAGACGACTCAGCTTCGTAGCAGCGCCGTCCCTCTTTCTCTGCGGAATCGCTCCGACTGCAACATCTCTTCTCAACCAAGCGGCTGACCCCTGTATCAAGTCATCGAGTTGCGCCCCTCAACTTTATGTCGGTGGTGTCTAGATGCGCCATGCCTGCATACATCGGAGACTCAAGGAACCGACACACCCTGTCCTGGTCCCTTTCCCCCCCAATATTGCTGCGCCCGTGCTCCGTGTTCCCCAGATCTTCCAAGCGATGGAAACGATTCGGCCAGGCCTACATGATGTTCATCAGGGGAGGGGCCATTGGCAAGGCCCACTCAGAAACGAGAAACATATCTTGAATCACGACACCTTCCGGCTCGGAGTATACCGCCCTTCTTTCAGTCCTGACCACCACCTCCCCCCCCTGCACTTCTGCCCTCCCTCTTGGCACTGAATGGGGATGGCACGTAAGCTAATTGTCCGGAGATTTCTTGCTTGCCGAGTCAAGTGTCACAAGGAGACCAATGAGAGAGCAAACCGCCACAAGGCGCGATACCAAGCATCGGGAGGGCGAAGCTTGCCCTGGCGTGCCTGGCACTAAGCGCTAGTTCCCGAGCGTTTGTGTGTATGCGTAGCATTGCTGCGTCCTGCAGGGACTTTGTCGTTTTTGTTGCCGCCCAGTAATCCCCTCCTTTTCCATCTCCCATTTGGGCATGCCATCCGCGTTCGCAGCCACGATACTGCATGGGTGCATGAGAAGGCCCGGACTCAGGACGACGGGCATGATTATTCTACGTGACATCTCAAGTCGGCCCCTCGTTGCGTATCCGCCATCGTCCGCTGTCGAAGCTGTCCCCTCGGTGCAACCGGTGTCAATGTTGGGGGGGGGGGGGGGGGGGGGCTTTCGAGGGCTTCTGTTCCAGAACATTGAGATGATAGCCGTCAGCTTGAGATTCTCCCTGTCTGCCATCTGTTTGGCTCGCTCTTCCTCTGCACCCTCACTATGGATGAACTTTGCCATAGGCCGAGCGCGGATTCGAGGCGACGCTGGGAGGAAACAGGCGTACATACCCTCCTTCGTCTCGCCTTTCCCGCAGAAGCATGTCTCACGTTCGACCGACCTGAGGTTTTGAATTGTTGGAAGAAAGGGTTGTTTGATCTGGCAAGGGGCCTTCTCTCTCTCTCCCTTGCCCTCTTCGTTCTCTCAGCCCAGGGCTGTTCCTCGGGCGTGGCGCAGATCCTGGAACATCATCCTGCCCAACGATGTGCGACAAATGTTTTCTGATCTGCGACGGTGTTTCTCACCCTCCCTGCCGCCTCGAGAGGGGCACGCGATCTCGATGCGATTGGTTCGTCAAAAGAGCTCGCACCCCTGTCTCTACAACACCGAGCCTCTTCGACGATCCAAATCGGTAAAGACCCAGTTTCGAACCTGTCTCCATCACGAGATGTGGTCGCGGTCACCGTGTTTGGCCTCAACTTTTTGGTCTACAATCCAAACAATATGCTTGACCTTGGGACGCTGCCAACTGGATTAGACAGATGATGGAAACGTGCTGCACGACACCCTGGTCCAACCGACTGTGGGATACTGTAGAGTGTGCCGATGTCGATTATTCTCTTCGCCCACGGTGGGCAGTTCATCGTTGCACAACAAGATATCGTGAGAGTTTCCCCGACTACAAAAGCAGGCGAGAATCCCGCATTCATCTTTCTCTTCCAGTCCTCATCACCACCAACAGTTCATTCTTCAGCAGTCCCTTCAGTTCTCTTCCTCTCTTTAGGTTAATTCCCTCCTCCGGCAGGATTACAAATAGCATACACCTCCTCTGGCAAGGAGCTTATTATTTTAACTCAGTCAATATGTCTATCAAGACCGTCGCCGCTGCTTCTCTCCTCGCTGTCGTCCAGCTCGTTGCTGGTCACGGTGCCATCATCGCCGCCAAGGGCGAGCTTGGTGGAACCGGCATGGCTCTCGGCGTCAAACCCGACACTCCCCGTGACGGCACCCGTCGCAGACCGTTCCAGGAGGACAGCACCCGCTTCAAGGGTGCCTCTGCCGACACCCTTGGCGAGACCATTGGCGCCGGCGACAATGATTTGGAGACCGGCACCAAGGCCATCATGGCTATGACGGGTGACCAGCTTCCCCAGATCCGCGCCGGTGGATCCATCGACATGACGCTCCACCAAGTCAACGGTGACGGTGGCGGTCCCTACGACTGCATGATCAACGGCGATGGCACGGGTGCCACCTGGACCAATATCAACGTCATCACCACTCCTCCTGGGCAGAACTCTCGCAACCGCGTAAGTGACACCACCACACCTCACGCGTGAACACGCGATTCTAACAAGACATAGGGTGGTGCCATGACCGACTTCCCTCTGAAGGCTGCTATTCCGGCTGACCAGACCTGCACTGGCACCGTCGCTGGCCAGAACAATGTCTGCTTGGTTCGCTGCCAGAACGCCGCTCGCGCCGGCCCCTTCGGTGGTGTCGTTCCCGTGCAGATGAACCAGCCCGGCAACACCCCCGCCGCGGCCCGCCGCAACCTCGCTCGCGCTGTCGAGGAGAGTGAGATGGCGTTCAAGCGCATGATGAAGCGCGCCACCGAGCAGATTGAGGAAGAGGAGTAAAACAGTTTGGCTTGCACACATTTTTTAAAAGACCGAGAACTGGTGGGAGAATAGTCTTTCTTTGGGGGATTCATTTGTAACAGTACTGGTACTGATAATGAGACATGACTGCCTGCTCTAGCTGGAGTATGGACTTTTAATGGTGGCTTCTTCGACTTCTGTGACGCCTGAACAGTGAGAACTACCACGAACATTACGCAAGTAGCCGTGGAATGTGGTTCCACAAACTCTTCGACGCTGCCGGAGTATACCCATTGCGCTGCGCAAATATTCTGCAGGGCTGTCAAGAGATTGTTGGCGACTTTTCAACCTCCCGGCTATGCCGAATAGACTGAAGTCTATGCCGTTTCCGATACCAGATGACTGCCATAGCCGAATCGACTGACGTCCACGCCCGTTCCGATACCAGATGACTGCCATAGCCGAATCGACTGAAGTCCACGCCCGTTCCGATACCAGATGACTGCTAAACTTTGACGAACGCACTAAGGCCGTTTCCCCATATGTGTTGCTCATAGAAACGACCAGCAGCACTCTAAAGCTTTTGTGACGTGAAACGAAACAATGGTCCAGATGTCACTCACGGGCCATACACCACCAGCTCGAGTCAATGCGCAGGAGTGGTAGTTGCTAGAGTTGGAAGAACGAAACGTTCCTGTCATTGAATTAGAGAGAATTTTAAGCTTTTTGTTCATGGGGGGACTGGATCCATGGGGTCTCCTCGTCAGAACGGCACTGGCATCCGACAGCTGGGTGAACTTCAAGGCAAATCTGTCGCTCAATCTCTAGAATGCGGACCTGCATGTTTCTTTTCGCGGGACGTTGGAAATCCGGGTTGGGACCATGGATGTTTGTAGACAAGACCAGACTGCTGGAGGATAGGTTGGATGCTTATTTGGCCTCGTTATACCATGCCGTGCGCGTTAATATCAGAGAGTGGGTAGAGCCGCACTATTTAGGGCGGGAGGATGCAAAGGTAGACGATCATGTGGCCCAAACGTTATCAAGCTGATGGTCGTGGGTTTCCTGCGATTTGTCGCCATGGTTCTGAAGCTGCCGAAGGCAGACCGCATCGTGGTCCGGAAGAGTGACCAACGATTGAACTTGACTCGACGACTAGGTCGTGCCACCGTGCAGGTGAGTTTCCAAAATTGACCCTGTCGCTGAGAACAACTGACGTTCTTGGCTGCGATGTTTGATGTTTGCCATGATAGTTACTATTTGGTCGGCGGAGATGCATGAAGCACTGAGCGCTGCTGTATCCAGATCGGAGCAAACCTGTTCCTACAGTACGTTCGGGTCAGAAAAAACCTATTACTTCAGAAAGTGAGTCGGCCAGGCATCTCGGCGACAATTCTAGGCTGCAATCTCAATATTCGCTGCTATCTTTGCTGCATGTACGTCTTGATATCGCAAGAAACATCCCATATTTCGCCGCGATGAAGTATCCAGAAACAGAATTTACCCATCTTTTTTCGCCCCTTCAGTAACATGTTTCTGGGTCCTTATCTTCGACCACACAGCTTGACATCCGATCGACGACGGCGTACGTATTGACCTTGAGACATGTATTCCGTTGTGATTTGTATGCTACTTGCTAGGATGAGTATTTTGAAATATTTGAAACCTTGAATAACGAATTATGCTGGACCGTGAGTTGGAAAGCAGTTTGCCATCGTCTACGTTTTCAGCTTGTTTGTATCATCTCCACCTGGGATTGCGAAACGAGTTCGCTGGATTCTATATGCCGTGCTCCCCGACGACACCATGACTGGGCATGATTTAAGTTTGGAACAAACGATGGTTTCCCGTCGACTCGAGTCAGTCTTTCCTCTTAGATACTCTAGCTTTTCGATTAACATTCCACTGCGGGGAAAGGCTGCGTCTTGATCTCATGGCGTCGGCATGTTCTGGTGCGTCATGCTTACTTCATCTTATTCAAGCTGCATGATTAACACCAGAAATTTGACTTTCCTGAGCGTACTTCCAATCTTCGTGGCTGGTTGTCGTCCGTAGTAGCGATTCGTCTCACCCGTGGACAGGGGAAAGTATAAATCACGATCTCAGTGGCTGTGCGGAAACATGCACATTGACTTTCTTCTAGAAGCATGCCTTTGTGGTAGCTCTCGGTTTCGCTCTCAGCAGTCGACCGCCATCGATGAATTCTGCTGTTAAGATAATTTGCGATGTCACACCGGATCTATCATGACTTCTCAGTAATATGATGAAACCCAAGGCCATGGTGTTGCTTGGAAACGCACTTCATGATGGGAATCTTGTCTTCTCTACGATTGCATGCCTTGAATTGGAGCTTGGTTTCTTCTCTTCCAGGAAGTAAAGCTGACGACAAGATGAATGCAACACAATAGAAATCCGCACTTAGAGACCAAACCTTCGTATGCCACCTATATTCGTGATGTTAGAACAGAATCAGTTAGCGTGAGTGTTTGTCACCCGCTCGGTCCATTCTCTGCTGGCTTGCTATTTGATACTAGCCGTACTGTGCCGAAACGATGCTGAGTCCTATTATACCTAGTTATTTTTTACGACTGAATTTGGATGTCGTGTCTTCGCGAAAAAAAAAAAAAAACATGAGATCTCCCAAAGACAGAGATAACGCATGGCGCTCGTCAGCAGGTAAGCAACCATTTGCAACCTGGATGGCTTGTCGGCTGCTTATGGCCCAGTGCCGAGCTTCAAGACACCCTGCATATCTACCGGCAGCGTATCTTCGTGCCAAGTGCTTATATGGCTCCCGGTTGATAAGCCACCGCCGAATACGTTATCTCAAGCCAAGAGATGTAGGCTGATCTTGCCAAGCTTGGCTCCCTGGCGTTTTCCCATCGACGGGACAAGAATCTGCAGTGCTCCACACGTTCACCGCTCTTAATCTCGGAGCTCGGATAAAGCATGAGAAACATTAAAAAAACAGGAGAACAATGGAATATGTAGCCTCTTTTCGGATGATAAAATCCAGAATAAAGCGGGTGGTGAATTCAACCGAGAAGATCAACCACGTTACGACCCAACTAAATACAACTACTTTGAAGTTGCCTGAAGGGTTTTTATCCCTCCAGCTATCCACTTCCAAGCCCCTGTTTCCCGGCGCTCTACGGCAACTCATTAATTACCTAAAACTCCTGAGTGTAGACATTCTGAGATGATGGAGCTTCTTTCCGCTTTCCCTGTCCGATGGGCTCCATTTCACTAGGCATGCATCAGACGAATTCAATGCAGGTCGAGTCTCTCAACAAGATCAAGTAAGGGAGGTGGTGATACTAACTAACCTTCATGTCCAAAAAAACGGGATCTTTTCCACGCCGAATAATGAACAAAAACTTAGTAATAGTTACTAATTACTATAATAATTTTAAATAAACCTTAAATTAGAAACCTTATAATAAGCTATAGAATACTAAAACCCCTAATAAGTAACTTAAGGTTATAAAATAAATCTCTAAAGTACTCTATCTAAATATAGCTTTCAATCTATAGATATCTCTAATTAATCTAAAACTAAGCCGCTAAAATACCTCAGTATTACCTATAGCTTCTTAATACCCTTCTTATTACTCTAAGTATCAAAAGAACTACTACTTTAATAATTACCCTCTAAATAATATTACCCCACTTAAAAGAAAGAGAGAGTTCTATTACCTTATTATTAAAGTTATATAATAGTAAGGATACCTCAGAAAGAAATATCTTAAAATATTTAATAAATTTAAGTTATAGTTTAGAAGCAAAATATGGCTATTATCTGAGGATGTAGCTAAAATTAAATAGCTACATAATAAGCCGTATACTGAGTTTATCAAAACGCTAAAGAAGCAGATTAGAGACTAGGGGATAGGGCGAGGGTTGTTACGGTCAGCTATCCGACAGTAGGGTTCTGCTAATAGAAGCTGAGGGATGACGCTAGGTTGATAGTGTGGTCTTGCTATACTATGTTGCTAAGTGAATCTTGGGGTTCCAGGAGTATAGTAATTAGTTATAGTCCTCACAAGGGGGTTGCAGTATAAGATGAAGCTGAGAGTACCATTGGAGTAATCACGAAGTTAATTACTAAAGAGCTATAGAAGTCTATTCTTAGGAGTCCTAAGTCCATACTATATATAAGTCCCAAATAGTCCTTTTCACCCTCATTACTAATCACTAACTAGGTACTAGTAATTACTTAGTAACTACAGGTAAGCGCTCAGTAGTTGCGGGTAAGCGCTCAGTAGTTCTTTCTGCACACTCAGTCTTATCTTATCGTCACATAACTTATACTATAGTTCTTCTATACTATGAGCATCCTAATGTTCCCGTGATCCTATAGTATAAATATCTTGCTCTAGCTATCTAATACTTAAGTGGTTTAGTTAGTTATTATCTTTATATAATAGGTTATAATATTAGGTCTCCCTTCTAAAGGTCTTATCCTTAAGACCTAATATAAGTAGGTTATTAGTCTTAGGTTGGGGACCTATTAATTATGCATCCTGATTTACTTATAATACTAACACTATATTAAGTTGCATTCCTGAAAATCCTATAATCTCCACGCTTTATTATTATTATTATTCTTTAAATATTGCAGAGAACGGTTTTGAAGTCATGCCTTGCTATCATTATTATTCTAAGGGCCTACGTTATAAGATATTGCCTGGGTCCTTAGTTTATAGTAAGTATATTACTATTAGTAGCACCCGTTATTTATATAATACTTCTAATAATATAATCTATTAATATTTATAGTATCTTTTATTTATTATTCTGTTACTAATTTGTTTTTATAGTAGAACGCCTAATAGTCAAGTCTTAGCATCTAGATGATAAAGAGGAGGAGATAGAGGAATTATTTTAAAGGAGAATAGAAGTGCTATAGAAGGTGTAGGCTGAAGTAAATAAGATGCTTATAAAGCTAGATTACATTTATAAGGCTAAGAGGATAGTTTTTAAGAAGGGTTATAAAGAGACTTCTATAGTGGCTGCAGAGGATAAAGGGTTAGGGGGTTCTTCTGTTAAGCTTCCTTTAGTCTATAAAGCGTAATTGATAGGGGGTTTTAGTGTGGTGGATTTAGATATAGTCCTAGGGGATTAGAATCCTAGCACCCTAAACTTTTTATTAGGTGAGGCGTCCTAGTTTGCTAGCGTCCTTAGTTATATAAATGGGTTAGAATCTCGCGGTTAGTCTTATTGTGGTGGTCTAATTATTAGTTAGGGTTAGATAAATTAGGTCTTATTTCTGCGTATTCCCTTAGGTGTGGATACTATTTATAGTTTATTTATTTTTTGTTATTCCTAGTATATATAGAGTTGATCTTACGTGTGTTCGAGGTTTATAGTTAGTTCTTATATATTATTCTTATATTTATAACCTTTCTATTTAATGAGGTATTAGGTTTTATTTTTATTTTTAATATGGTTAATAATTTATTTAATTTTATATTCCAGTTTATTTAATTCCACAATAATGAGGTTATTTATTTATGATCCTTATGGTGCTAGTTTGAGAAGTAAAATATAAAAGATTAGATAGCACCTTATAGTATCTAGTAGTGAGAGTTTATAGCTAATATCTAATAGGTTTTTATTAATTTAAAATAGTCTAAGTTTTTTATAGTCTAATTTATTACTTAGTTATTTAGTTTTAATATTTCATTAGGTAAAGTAGATACTATCTCCCTCCTTCAGAGTTAGTTCCTTAACTCTTTTCTTATTAGCATATTTACGTATTTATTTGCATATAAATTTGAGGTCCTTAGGAAGGTTTTATTAGATTTCCCGAATTCTCCTGATATCCGCTACAGCTTTAAGTGCTACTAGGCCCTATTGCAGTTCTCTATATATAGTGGGGTTAAATCTATAGTTAAGATAGAATAGTAATTCTTTTATACTTTCTCCTATTATACTATTATAGGCAAATTA
>JAXCEF010000213.1:0-90651 GCA_037178605.1 Colletotrichum euphorbiae
GGGGGGGAGGGGGGGGGGGGGAGGGGGCAAAGCAAGCCTTGTGACGGCCTATGCCTGTATTAGAGGAAGTGTGTGTGTGTGTGTGTGTGTGTGTGTGTGTGTGTGTGTGAAAGAGTGTGGAATGTCTTGGTGTGGGAAATACTCTCATCAGTTAGGTCCTGACTGGGGGGAAAGCTCGGTGTGACGAGCCTGTGATGGAGACGCCATTTTCTCGGTTATGCTGGCTTGGCGAGATGGGGTGAGCGTTTGCCTTGCTCTCGTCCTATGGTCGGTTCAGATCTGACTGTATTGATATAGCAGAAAAAAAAAAAGAAGTAAATACGGCAAGGCGGGTGATGGAGGTAGTTGGTTCCGTTTTTTTGGTATTCTTATAGGGATGGTGGTGGTGGTGATGCGATCCAGGGGCGGTTGGTTGAACTGACGGGATGGGCCTGGGAAGGTTAGCGCTAAGGTTGCTAATTAGCGGCCTGGATGACCTGCAGTAGCAGACAGGGGGCGGGGGGACACAAGGATCCACGTTCTTTTTCGTTTGTGCAGCAGGTATATACCTTATTGGAAGTATGTCTTAATACGGGATCACCAAAAGTGCAAGGTAATACTTCCGAGAGTTCAGGCTGCGTGCGGGCTGAATTGGGTGGTATTGTGGCTTGCGAGGGGTGATTGGTTATGGTTTGGGGGTTGTGTGTGTGTGTGTGTGAGTGAATGAATGTGCTACCTTTGGGGCCTGGATAATGGATTAGGAGGAAAGGGAGGCTGGTGGTAGCTTTATGAGGCGGCGGGCGGTTGTGGGATGTTGTATCTGTATATGTGTGCGGATGGTGATGGGATGAGAGAGGTGAGATGCCTTGTCTCGGACGAATGACGATTGAATAGCGGGGGTTAAGTGAGGATGCTGCTTGTTCCGCCGTTGATGGGAAAGGGCTGAGTTGGTTGGTCTATGGTTGGTGGCCCTTGAATATTTGTTGGTAGGCTCCCTTTTAACGGTGAAGAAGCTGTCTGAGGTTGGCTAGATGCGGAGAGACACCTCTTGGCTTGTTAGACTAGTAGCTGCGGATGTAGCGCGAGGAGACCTTGCAATTCCAGGCTGATTGAACCCTTTGGGTGTGATAAAAACGTAGTGAATGGAAAGATTTCGGAAACCGTCCATGCATGAACATGCTGATTTGCACTTTTCCCGCTGGGAATGCAGGCTAAATCTGCATGATGAGGAAGATCTCTGCCGCCCCAAGGTTCAAGCCATACCCTCAGCCAGAGTCAACATCCCAGTGAACCTAGTCCTACAGCCTTCACCAGTTCCCAATCTGCTGGCATCTGACCAGGTGGTACTGTCAACTCCAAGGCAGGATTGAGCCGAACCACGGGGGAGGGGGAAGCTTGGAAAATGCACTCTCAGATCCGACTCGGACCCGACGCTTCATGCTGCTAGGCTTACTTACTTACTTGGTTGTTCACGCCAAACAAGCAACTGACAGACATCATGACCAAGGATTGCATCCTCCCGTCCAGAAGGCCAGAACACAACACAAAAGCTGTTAGTGGCCGGGACTAACCGCCTGTCCAATCCCAAGATACAACCCCCATAGACGCCCCCAAAAAAAAAAAAAAAAAAAAAAAAAAGAGGCAGTCGAGTTACCGTCGCAGCCTGGTGGGATGCAGAATTGCCACCATGGTTATCTCGAAGCTCTGCCCCCTACACCCCATGGTTATTTGACGGGACAGTCAGTAAGCTGACCGACCACCTTCTTTGCTCTGCCCTGGCTGGCATTCTGCGTTCTCACCTCACTCTGACCTCGCACCACAATTAACACAGATGGCGTGTCGCTGTTACTGCCCAAGTACTATATAGTATTTCAGCGACAGCCACCTAACCGGCTTCCAGTAAAGATTATCCCGACTGCAGCGATTCATATGCAAATCGGAACGCAGGCAGGCAGGCAGACATGCAGCCATGAAAGATGGCACCGCACGGCACGGCAGCAACGGAAACGCAACTGGACATCTTTGGGAGTGGCCGATTCGTTCAACACCTCAGTCAACTCGCCAACTTGCGTCATTCCGTTGCCGCGCTGCAAAATCCCCTCCGCCATTCCCGTTCGAGCTGGTGGGATTTTTTCGTCTGGAAATGCACACACGCCCATCAAGAAACCATACCATGTCTCTTCAGGGTGCCCCAATTCCTAAACCCTGAACCCAGGCCTGCCTATCTCTCTCGACGGGTTCGCTGCCAGCGCGGAGTGCTGTGTCGGCCCGTTCCCCAAGCGGAGGGACCTACTAAGGGGGGTTCGACTGAAGTGTCAGTTGTCATCATCAATCAACCCAACCAACAACGAACAGAAGCGAAACATTGACAGGCCACCATCTCTCGTCTTTCTATCCCGTCTGCCCACGTTTCCCTGCTTTCACACTCATTCTTCCCCACAGCCGCCGTCGCCGCGCTGCTGCGCTGCTGAGACCGAGTGAATACCCAGTCAGTCCTATTCTCTTCTAACCCTGTCATACGAAACATGCCGAATAGAGCCATTTCTCGTGGACAGACAGATAGATCCAACAGTCTCTGGAATGGGCTCACGAAAGAAACCCCGTGACAGACGTCATGCCGCTACCCCGCGCCTGTCTCCGCCGCGTTTGTCCGGCCGGCCGCCGGTGGGCTGCTGAGGTGCTGCGTTGTTTTTCCCCCCGCCCCCTGCCAGTCCGGGGGTGCCGCATGTGAATAGAGGGGTAGGTATCTGAGACGAAGACCGGAATTCCTCTCGCACAGCGCGTTCGTATCTCCTGGAAGTCATCATCCAGGCGGTGCAGGTGCAGCCCGGGAAATGCAGCCCAGCCGCAGTCAAACCACTCGTGGAATACTCGCACCGCAGAAATTGGCGTCGTCGGGTCGTTTTTTCACGATGTTTGTCAGCTCGTCATAACCTAATCCAACGCGGTGACTCGCTTCTTGGTTTCCCCCCCCCCCCCCCCCCCTCCTTTTCGCTACAGATTCGGGATACCATCAACCCGGGTTCCCGTTACGTACGGACCTTCGCGACGTGCTATCCACGCCCGGAACAGCGCTTGTCCTGCACGTAAAAGTCGTCCCGGGGGCCACACGGGAAGGAAGACCCAAGACATTCCCCTCCCACTGGGACCAATGGGCAAGTCTCGTTTCTATATATACTATACCATCGTCAAGGGTGGGGGGGGCGTGGGAGGATGGATGGAGATGGGCGTGGAGGAGGTATCTTACCTACAGTAGGTGCCTCAAGTACCTCTGGCGGGACGAATGAGGTGAACGGGAACTTCCACACCCCGCCGTTTATTGCAGTGCTTACTGTGTATCCTGCTTACCCCGCCGTCCGAATCCGCGTCCTCGCAGACACGCCGGTTCTCGAGCACAGTGCGTTGGGGCTTAATTCTTCACCGGCGGCATGGCGGCTTTGGGGGAGCATGGTAGCTATGGCGAGGGCCGAGGAGAGCGCTGTCTTGTGCGAACTGAGTGGTTCGGAGCTCGGCTTTTCGCGAATCTTACTGCCTGGTGTTGGCCGGCTATGTGCCGTTGATCTCTGCAGGAGCGCATTCCTTCTATGCCGTCGCCGACGACGTCAGCCGGCGAGCCAAATGGGGGCCGAGGCCGAGGCCGAGGACGACATTTGGCAGCCTTCGCTATGACAAATCCCGTTGTCGTTGATGGAAGAAAAGCTCGTGGAACTGGATAGTCATGATCGGAATCAAAGCAGTGCTGGCATCGTTTCTAGATCTCGACTATAGACGCCAGCCTCAGCCAGCCCCCAAACGCAAATAGCAATGCTAAAATAGCCGCGAATTCGGCTCTGAATCTGTGGGAAGCACCGACGGATGATGCATCACCGGCGCTGATTCCCAGCCACCACTGCCCCCCCCAAAATAGCACCCGCCAACGCGCAGCCATTGACGAATGACATTGCGCTTTATTTCCATACGCTCGAACTCTCCGCGCCGGCCTTCTTGCCCTCCTGATACGTGTCGCTCAACGCGTTGTACAGCCCCTTCACGCGCTCCATCTCCCCTTTCCAGTGCTCCCTCTCCTCCTCCTCCGGTAGCTCATCCACTACGTCTCTCAAGCTCCGCGCCGTGAAGAACTTGTTGGTCCGGTTGTACAGCTCCCTCCTGCCCAGCGCCTCCTCCGTCTCCCCCTCGGCCCGCACGCGGAACACCTGCTCCAGGATGTCAATGTCGTGCGGGATCGCGAAGAGGTCGCGGCTGTCCTCGTATGTGAAGAGATAGTACAGCTCGCGGAAGCCGGACCAGGTGATGCCGCTGAGGCAGAGCGAGCAGGGCTCGTGGGTCGCGAAGATGACGCAGTCCGTCCTCGGCGAGGGGCGCGTGGAGTGGTCTGGGTGGGTTTTGGTGAAGAACTGTTGGATGCAGTTGATTTCGCCGTGCAGGAGGGGGGATGTGCGCTCGTCGTTGGTCGCGACGGTGAAGGCTTCGAGCGTCGCCGAGGAGAGGATCGCGGCGCCGAAGAGCTTGCTTCCCGAGGAGACGCCGCGTTGGGTCAAGGGGAGGATGTGGTTTTCGGTGAGGGCGAGGAGCGACGAGAGGAGGGCCTTTGGTTCGCGCTTGGGGAGAGGTTCGTCTGCCATCATCGCGTCGGGTCCGTCGCTTGTTCCGGTCGGATTGGACTGTTAAGCTTGGTCACTTGGTGGGAGCTGCAGAGCTAGTGCGAGGCTATCCAGAGGGACTGTCTTGCTCCATTCCATGATATAGCCCTGGCAATGGATGTCCCGGCGGGTTTTATCGCCGTGATGCTTACCTCACGGCGAAGAAGTGGCGCCGACCTCCTCCTATCGGAGGCGTCCGTAGTGCGTGCTGCCGTCCAGTGCGTCCGGTCGCGGCGCCGGCGACCTCCGACTCAAGACATTTCTGTCCGCAGTCTTTGGAGCTGAGGCACCACTCGAACTGGTCCCATGATCGCGCTGCTGCAGTCAAGCAGCCACGGGGTTCTCGGGCGCGTTTGAAGTTGTCCCCCCCCCCAAAAAAGCGGTGACAATACGGTCGAGGTTGACGGTAGTGAGATGAGCAGGCCCCCTTCAGGCGCTGCAAGTGCTGTGAGCGCTGAGCTTTCTGTTGCATGACTAAGCCCGGAGACGGCCCCGAATTCTTGCTGTGCCGCCCGCGGGCTGTCTACTGCTTCCCGTTAACATCCCAATCTGGACACGGCAAGACAACGAGAGAACTGACAGGTCAATCCGGAGTGAAAAGATCAATGCATTACATACGGCTCCTGAGAGCCCCGAAGCTCACCTTTCAAAACGACAAGAAGAAGAATCCATGGTCTCTCAACGTCGTACTCACCGTCACGACCGACCTGGGCGATTCGTTTCTTGCTCACGACGAACCGGTCCCGATCAAGATCAAGCTCGGCTGGGAACACCCGCGAGGTCGGACAAAGAAGAGCGAACCGATGACTCTCGCTGGGGAAAAGGTGCTGAACTGGACCTCCGGCATGCGGATTTTGAAGGCCGATTTTCCTGCCCAGCACCTCGAGCCCACGTCCACCCTGCCTACGGGTAACACCTCCCTTCGGGTCCATATCGAAGCTGGCTCGGGGCTGTCAGCCGACACTGCAGCTGATATCGCCATGGCCGGATTCAACGGCGAGGAGGGGAAAGTGGTACCGCTCTGGGCTGACGTCGACGTCCCGTTGTCGAGCTTCGGCCCGCGCTTCAGCCCGCGCTTCAGGTTCAATAGGGAGGATCCCAGGCCAACGACGACGTGTTTCCGACGACTGAGACTCGGCAGAGAGCACTGGCCATGCCTTGAAGTGGAAGAAGACGTCGGAGAGAGCATCGCACGTCACGTTTGGGACGCTGGCATGCTGGTTGTCTCGAGGCTGTGGCTGATGTGCAACGGAGACTCTGGCATTGCTGCTGGGCATCCCGTGTCTATGAGCATCCTGCAGTCATTACTTCTGGGTGACAAATCCATCAACATCCTCGAGCTCGGATGTGGTGTTGGTGTCTTTGGCATCGGGCTGGCGCACATGATCCGCCGCGGGAACAACGGGTTCCGTGACAGGGCCAACGTCAAACTTGTCCTGACCGACCTACCTGAAGCAGAAGAGCGGGTTCGATCCAACCTCGACATCTTGGCCAGTAAGGGCGGAAGCCCACACGAGCCCGAGTTCGAAGACCTCGACTGGGACTATGCGAGGAAAGGGTCTTTCGGAAGTTTCGTGGAAGATGAGTTCTGGGACCTTGTCGTCCTCAGCGACTGCACCTACAACGCCGACGCGTTGCCCGCCCTCGTCGATACTTGGACGGCGATTCACAAGCAGAACAACGCCATCCAAAGATCCAAAGAAGTCGTGACCCGGGTTTTGGTGGCGATGAAAGTCCGACACGCCGACGAGGACCGACTCTGGGAGCTTGTCAAGAAGGGCGGCTGGACGATCGCCGAGCAGGCCGCAATACCGCTGCCAATGTTGGGCGGAGAGTCTCAGGAGATATTCTTGTATCTATTCGAGAACAAGCGCCGAGTGCTCCCGTCGGGTTATGTCTCCTGATCATTCGGCAGTCCATCATTATGTGTTTGGGCACGGTTGGGCAGTTGGGTGATCTCACCAGTCCGCCGCGTCTGCCCAATACTGCCACGCCAGTTGGCGCTCACCAGAGCGAAGAGTTAACGCGACGCGTCTCATTGCTACCCGAAACCCCCCATTTGCCCGACCAGAATAGCTAGTTACGGAGAATCCCACATGCCCAATGAATCCCACATGTCCAATCTTCAGCTTTCTCCAACCGTTCCCTGCCGGTCCCCGAAGCCTCGCCGGCGACTGCGGTCCCGCTACCCCGCGCCAGACAGACGTGCAGCTGCTGCCGTGCCACCACGCCCGAAGGGGGCGAACCGAACCGTTCTCGACTGGACGAAAAACCCAACAAGGCGAGTTGGACGAATGATTTCGCTACACATGCGACATCACACCATCTTCTCAGACGGCCCCCGGCATTGGCGAATTGTCGAAGAAGAATGGCCGCAGCCATAACGTCTTGCGAGGCTGCCAATGAGGCTCAGGTTCATCTTGGGCTCTGGAAATCAAAGTCCGGGCAGACACGGCATATAATGGCTCGACTGAATCGCTGGACCCTGTCCCTTCTCGAACCCAACTTTCCTGGTAATACATCGTTTCGTTCACGCTTTTACCACAATGGCAGCAGAACCCAAGACGAAGCCTGCCACCAATGGCATCACAAACGGCAATGGGAAGCCCTCTTTCAAAGGCACGAAGCTCTACGAGGCGATACGGAGCATGATCTCCTCCGCCGCCAACATGGAAAAGGAGTTGAGCGGCCTCCCCGACCTCGAGAAGCTCATGGAAAGCGAGAAGAGGCTTCGAAAGGAGGTTGAAGAGAAAACCCACGAGATCGAAGACGTGAAATCCGAGAAAGAAAAGGAGCTTGCGGATAAAGACGCACAGGTCGAATCGATCAGGAAAGAGACGGAAGACCGGATTCGCCTCATCCGTGAAGAGACAGACGCGGAGGTCGCCAAAATCAAAGCTGATCTCGAAACCGAAAAGCAAGCCCGTCATGTCCTGATCGTTGGTTTCGAAGAGAGGGTCGAAGTCCACAACCAGACCAAGGCCGAAAGCACCGTCACTCATCAGAAGCTCGCCGACGCGCAGCAGCATCTGAAGACGAAGGAAGAGGAAGTCGAAGCAGCGCGACAGCGGGTGGCCGAGCTCCAAGAGGCGTCGGATAAGTCCTCCGCCCAGGTCACTGCCTTGACCTCCGAGAAGGACAAGATCACAAGAGAAAGAGCGCTTCTGTCTGCGGACCTGCAGTCAAGAGAGGCCGAACTTCAGATTTTCGAATCCGACCTTCAACAACTGCAAAAGGACGTAGGCATTAACCTCTTGCATGACTTTGACGATCGAGAACTCAGTAGATTGTAAGCCTACGATGTTTTTGGTGAATAACCATGATGGTGAAGCTAACCTTGGACAGCCGTCGCGACATAGAGGCGTTCGCAGAAGAGTCTCGAGGTCTCGTGACCGAGTTCTTCAGAGAAGCCGACAGCACCCTCGTAAGTCCCGTCTTTCATTCTGCAGCCGCAACACACGACACTGACGAAACACGCAGAGTACTATCACGCTCCCTCATCACCTCGAGTACCTCAAACGCGTCCCACTCCCCAAGTCCGGCTCGACCCCGGACCTGCGCAGCCTCGTCGCCCAGGCCGTCATCGCAAGGTTCCTCCGCACCCACATCTTCCAGCCCTTCTTCCTCCCGCAGGACCTCCACGGCGCCGGCGGCGACATGCTCGAGTACCTCAGCGAGGACGTCCAGCGCGCCACCATCTTCCGGTGCCAGGTCCTCGCCGCATGCGACCGCACCGGCTCCGCCAAGACGGTCGCCAACCAGGCCAAGGACGAGGTCTACCGCGAGCTCTGCGCCTTCGTCCCCGCGACCAGGTACCTCGCCCTCCAGCAGCGCCTCACCCGGTTCTTCGAGGCCGGCATCAAGCTCTGGGGCGAGCTGCAGCGCTCGAAGCAGCTCATCCTCTGCGAGGACCTCGAGGACGAGAATATCGAGGAGATTGACGAGAGTCAGAGGCCGAGATTGTGGGAGGAGTACGGCGCCAGGGCGAGGGCCGCCGCCGCCGCCGGTGGCGGGCCTGGAGAGGTCGTCGCTACGCTGTTCCCGCAGGTGGTCATGGAGGAGGGCGAGGACACGGTTAATGTTATACATCCTGGGGTCGGGCTGTGGTCGGATCAGACTGTCGTTGTGGCTGCTACGCAGGCCATGGCTAGGGGACAGGCTAACGGACGGGTCAACGGGGAAGCGAGGCCGCTTAACCAAAGGCGCCGGTCGAGCTCGAGTGCCCCGTCTGGGAGATCGTGAGAGATGTCTTCGAGTATACACGGTCCGGGCTGCTCTGTATTATATACGTGTTCCTTTTCGTTAGTTTTGGGCGAGGTCATGCAACAATCATGTGTCAACTAGAACCATTCCTCGCTCACGCAACACGCATGGCATGCATGCATGCCATGGGGCTCAAAAGGGATGGCTGCACACACACACACATCATGGGCTGGCTGTACAAGGCAAAAGAATGCGCCGAGGGGGAATCGAACCCCCGGCTCCCCGACGCTGCTTGATGGCAACGGAGAATTTTACCACTAAACCATCGGCGCTTAACAGTCTTGATGAACTGCGATGCTACTCCACGCTGCGAGGATGCTCATGTTGTGTGTTGTGAGCGGCTGTGGATGCCCAAGGGCTTCCAGACCCTGAATCTGCCAAGGGGGGGGCGGGGGGGGGGCTAGATGCAGGGGTCTGCAGGTTTCTTCTGACTGGGGAGGGAACGAGTCGAGCTGCGCCTAATTTAACTAAACACTGGAGAGAAAATAAGAAGGGGGGTTTTTTTTTCCCCCTTATAACTGCTTGCGCCGTGATATTGGTTTGATGCACTCGACTTGAGCCCGGACCCGAGTCCGGCGCCGGTCGCGGAGTAGTGGACCCGGCTCTCCGGCCCTCAGGTTTATGTCGGGCTAAGTAAGGTAGGCATCGATCAGCACATGCGATGGAGATAATACTGTTGCGCCAAGCGGTTGGATTCGCAACTTACTTCTATCGCACGGGTTCTGGTGACGAAGTACAAACCAAGGTACCGCTGCTGGTTATCTCCGCCTGTCGATATGCTATAATTCTGATTGCTCTGGGACTCTCACGCCCACAGGCGACTGCCTTCCTGCACAAAATCTAATAAGAACCTAACATGTGCTACTCCCTCCAAACATCCCGCCTCTGGTATTACGGATGTCGCCACCTCTTTCGGTGCCAAGGCGGCGACGGTCTTTGCATCTCTCTTCGCTGCCCTTTCTCGAATCTTGTTCGCAGCGTAGGCATGCCGAGCTACGTGGAACTCTTCCGCCATATCCCACCAGATGCGGGTTTCTTTTGCGAACCTCATCGGCGTACGTCCTTCTCTGTCCCAGTGATATATATATTCGCGTTCTTGATAAAGGGCCCGAACGATGCGGATGACGTTGGCTCTCCTTTCGTGCCCGCCGTTTCTCCTCCACATCGGTGGATTGTCCCAGCAATACCGCGACTCGTCACATGCGCAAGAAAAACAAGGAAGGCGGCAGGCTAGACTCAGCAACGACCTCCCATTCGCATCGCAATATGACCCCACAAAGGACCCTTCATCTCTTTTGCTATCCGAGAAGACCCTGCCGCCGCAGCCGCGACCAACCTCTCCACCACAGTCGCGGTCAGACTCAGGTCGTCGGAGCGGTGATGTTGAAGAAGCTTCTGTAGCCAGGAAATCGGGTCTAACAGGCCAAAACGAGCAAGATCGCCATCGTCTAGATATTTGTTGAGCGAGTCGAGATATTGCGGATACTCCAGGGAGTCCAGGCGCTTTTCATCGCGTTTCCCCGGGTAGCATATTCCGTAGTATACTACAAGAGACTCGTCTTTTTGGCGCAGGTCGTCCATATTCCGAAGCGAGCATGATTGCGACCATGAGTGCGTGCCGAAGACCGGACGCTGGGCCGCCTTGACATGAACGAACCTCCGGCACCAATCGACTCCCAAGTCCAAGATGCCGTGACTCTCGACCCAGCCGAACAACTCTGTGTGGGTACACAACACCCTGTCCAAGAGATCATGTCCGCAACCGGAAGACTTGGCGAAGTGTCGGCGTCGAAGGTTCGGTATACAGCGCTCTAGTATATCCAGGATTCCGACAGCTGTCTTCGCCTCGCGCAGGACGATGAGACTCCATCCACTTGAGCGTACTCCCCTCCCCCTCGTGAGTACACTTGCCCTGGATCGCGCGCCGAGGCGTCGCCCGCAGTGTGATTTTCATGATTTCCGGGGTTGCGCTGGGGTTGCTGCAAAAAGAGGTAATCAGACGAAGGCAATCCATACGACCGAGCCTTGCTTTGACTGCAATTTTGATGCATCTGGGCTCAGCTTGCCTGTGGATGAGCCGCTCGACATACCCATCGTCGACGTTCGTGGCGAAAGGGTGACAGGTAGTGTCGTCAAGCAGTAGCTTCATCGTCGAGGCATGCCGAACGATGTGGGAGGGATTCCAACCTGCCGACAACTTCGGTATATCTTGGATCCGGGCCCCGTGCTTGACGAGCAGTTCTATTGGCGTCGACATATCCTCCAATCAATGCAAGGGCGATGACTGGAAGGCAGGAACATGGATCACCCCGAGACCACTTCTCTGGGAAGAGGTTGATTTTGACGCTCGGGTTGTTCGAATTGGATTCGTACATACACGTCGCACTCGCTCCAACCCGGAGGAAGTTATCGATGACATCTGTTCTGCCCGTTTCGCAAGCCCTGGCAACCAGGTCCAACCGGCCCTCCTTGAAGGCGTTGGGGGCGAGTCTGTCGCCGAGTAAGTTCCCCAGCAGGCGGGAGGTCAGGACTACTTCGTGCTGGCTCGGCAATGGAAGGTACTCGGCGATCTTCTGCACGAGTTCTGTAGGAAGCCGCGATGCGCCATTGCTCACTCATGGCGGCGGCGGCCGCGGGTCTGTATTTTGGCAGGGTATCCTATAGACGGGGTCCGTGAGGGTAAGTTGATGATAATTTCGAGCCACTGAGAGAAAGTCTGAAGAAGGGCGATGAAGAGGATGCTTACAGAAGAAGCTCAGGCGACGTCCATGATGCCATTAGGGTTGAATTCATTTCCGATCTAGGCAGAAAAATGAAACCGTGGGCAAAATCGGCAACCAATATCAAGGTTGCTCCCTTTGCCGGAAGGTTCGCGAGCTGAAAGGCTGACCTCCGACCATGAGGGTGGTTTTCCGGAACATCTTCACAACGTGGTACCCGTTACTTTCCTGCACCAAAATCCAGCTGAGGCTGCCTCACACGCAGTGGTGGCACATTTCCAGCGTCAAAGACTTGAAAACTGTCAAAACTGAAACTCTAGAACCTGTCACTTACACCATTCGTTCTGTACATAACGCTGCTTGCTAGGTACTCTCCACGAGCTCCCGATTCTGGTTCCTTGACCACTACGATGTGGATCTTGACGCATCTCCGTCCCCAAGAAATTGCCGGTCCGTCATAGACCTATTATCAGGACGTAGAATAGTTCTCAGCTGGTCTTCCATGTCCGGTTCACTTACTGGCTTCAGTTTCCACACTAATCCTGAAACATGTTGAATTGAAGGCATCGTCAGCTGGGGCCGCCTAGAAAATTAGTCCATGAGAGGCCACCGCAGAGGGTATCCACGCCAAAACAATAACAAATCATGCGTATTGCAAAATCTCCTGGGAGCATGAGATATTTCCGCTACTTCAATATCTGGAATTTTGTTAGGAGGCCTTCTTTAAGGAGAAATGACATGATCTCAACGTGGTAACAATTTTCATCCAGATCCAGTGTTGGCATAGCTCCGTGGTCCGGTTTCATGTGATGTTACAGTCAACGGCCTTTTACTAAGTTCCATATTCTCTTTCCAATTGGGAGACATTCCTTGGGCTAGGATCAGCGGAGATAATTTGCGTAAACGACCTAATTGCACGGGACATCCTATTCCCTTAAATAAATGTATTCTCGGACTGGACCTGGGATGACTCGGTGATCGCATTGCCGTCAGTTGCGGAAAATTTCACCAACGATGAACAATCTGCTCTCAAAGAAGGAGCGAGGGACGGAGTGTATTACTATTTATATTTTTGCCTCCTTACTACTTACTAGTTAATAACATTTCAAGCGGTTTTCGGTCAACCTGGTCTATATTTACAAACCCGTACATACAGACCCCTATAACAGGCCTTGGGTTCAACGTTTAGACCGTGTTTTCCCCAAATCTAAACTGAAATCTACAACCCACAGTAACTGGCACCTTACTTGTTCAATATCGAACTGATGCCCATTTTATTCCAACTCCCGTTGATGGGCGTAAACCCTGAAATTCTGACAGGAGCAGTATCCCGCCTGTCGGGTTTCATGTCACTGCCACCAACGTCAGATCCAGCTTCAACAAGGACCGCATTCGCAACGGCCGTGGGAGGTGTGATTTTGGCGTCTTGGACCGCAGTCTCAGTTGTTTCGGCCGCTGACTCCGCCACAGCGCCTAAAACAGGAGTCTGCCCAGAACTCACTTCTTCCGCCGTAGAAGAAGAAGAAGCCCTGGAAGTCTTTTTGGTGGACTCTTCTTCCATCTGCGGGGACCGGATGTTTGGCGGGGCGGAGCTATCAGCCTCCCGCCGCTTCTCCCTTGCTCTTTCTGATCTCCTGTCTCCTCTCAAGCACTTTTCTTTCACGTAAGTGCAGGCGCTGCAGTTTTGGTACTTTTTGTCCCTTGAATTCAAGACGATACAAGGCTTGTCAGCGCGCTCGCATTTAGCGCAACGTTCGCTCACGGCCTGTCCCATTTGCTGGATCAAATCGCCCCTCTCGTGTTCTATTTTCGTCTTTTGAGAAACGGGCCTGCCATCGGGGTTACTGCCATTGTTTGTGCATTTCAGACAACGACACGTAATCTTTTTGGGCTGAGCCGTCGTCGTTGACGCGGGGGTTTGCACCGACTTGTCGACGTGTAAAGAGGCAGCTTGCGGTTCTTGAGCAGCCCTTGTAGGTGTGCGTCCCCCAGCGTTCGTTGGATCATTTTGAGGTGACTTCGAGGGTCCTGAGGCTGATGATTGCGAGTCGGGGTCTTCGTCTCCGCCATCATCGCCGCTCCGATCCGCTCTTCCCTTCACCAGAACAGAGGCCGCCTCAATGATTGAAGGCTGACGATGATCTCTCAGATCTAGCAGGTTACATACAGCCTGCATGTCTTCCTCATGAAAGAGGTTGGCTTGTATGACCGGGCTATTCGATTTCGCTTCTGAGACAGGAGGTCTCCCTGATGGTAGCGGTCTTCGGTTCTTGGGAAACGGGCGCGAGGCTGGCTTCGTCTCGACCGATTTGGAGAGTGCATTTTTTGCTCGACTATGTTCCGCGGTTGACATTTTGTTTTTAGTTTGCCGAAGAATAGAGCGATATTAGTGTGTCTTGGAAGTTGGTGTCGATAATGCTGTCGAAGTCGAAGATGATAGAAGAGAGTGATCAAGAAGTCACTATGGTTCGAGTTGGTTATTTATATTAAGTCGGGAAGATCAATTAGCGCTGTTAACGGAGATAGATATCTGAGGGGAAACATCTCGTCGAACCGGGGTTGCAGGAGAGCCGGACCACGATACATGTGGGCGTTCCACCCCGTCGGGAAATGGAGATAGGAAGTAGCCACTGAACTCACGGGATAGCGTCTCGAAAGTTTTTGGGAACGAAGGGTTTGAGATGTTTCTAATATGAAATAAGTGGTTCGATACTGTCCGGCGAATGAAACCAGCAATCGGAGATACATCGTCGAACTCGATGCGAATCATCGACGAGGCTCTGCAAACATCTTCTACGTCTCCAGCGGTCCGCCCATCGAAACGAAAACTTTAAAAATCCGAATGATGGGGCAATTTGTGCGCAGTCGCGTATTCCATCAAAATTATGCAAATCTTGGTCTAGTATCGAGATGCGATGCAAACCCAAAGAGCAGACTATGGGAACACAAAGTACATCGCATCTGGGATTTTACATAGAGACTTGGGCTTCTACTTGCCCATATATCAAAACTTCCATCTAAGTAAGACACTATAGAATACAGAAGATTTATTTTTAGTGGTCAGGTCAGTTCTTACGACCAGTCACTCAAATTCCTATATTAAATTACCACAACTATGGGTATCTTCGGTTAGAGGTGCCTCCCGCTACATAACGTTCTTCATTGATATTAACCTTTGACAGCCACTTTCACATCTTCATTTCGACTCAACCTAATTACTCGTAGCTATGACTACGAACTTCTACCGCTCTTAGGCGTTTAACGGCGTTCAATAGAGGAACTATGCTCCATTTCAAGGTGTTATCAACCGAGCGAAATACCACTAATAGGGCCATTCTGAAGTCAGCGAGAGGGGGGAAAAGGAAACAATAAAAATCTTCGACTTCTCTCGTATTAGATTTCTACCAGTTAAACATGAACATAGTGTTTAGACTTAACCACAGCTTGGACTTGTTTGTTCTCGAAAGTGAGTCTTTTCAAGAGGGGTTGAACCAGAGCAGCAGTCTCCTGCAAATCGACGATGCGGAACTGGTGCTCCATGCCCCCTGAACCCCTTGCTGCACAACGCTTTCAGAAGAAACATAGGAGCAGGGAAGGACCTATGGCGAGCTTTGCAAATGACTTGCTGTCATGGTTTTAGTTGAAGTTGGTCAAATTACAAAGAGGGCATAGGAAGCTTCCTCGGAGATAAGGCTAATCAGTAGACCAACAGTTCCGCATTTGCAGCTTTAGGTATCGGAGATGGTCACAGTGCAAAAGAGCACGATACATCGCACCTGCGTGTCCTTTGATTGTTGGATGCCTATGCTTGATCTTCTGCCGCCAATTCTGATTCTCTCTGAAAGAGTAGAAAACTCGACGAGGCTCGGATGGTCAGAGATGGAGAAAGATTTGAGTCAGTTCCACAACTTCGCCCAAGGACCGATCTAGGATATTTGCGATAACAGAATATCGCAGAGATCCCAGAATTAAGAAGCGATAGGGCGCCTTCAATTCACGTCCGGGAAGACTTCTTACGTTCCAAAGAAAAACTTCATATCGTGAGAGTGGCTTGTATTGTCTTTCAACCATAGCTTCCGATGAAACTCCAGGTTTATTGAAGCTGATCATCGACACATAGAAAATATGGTGTTTGAGAGTGCTTCCAGGCCGTACAATCCCTTATTCAGCTTTTTACTAGGGGAGACGAAACGGCTGAAAAGAGCGCTCCGAAAGTTGGGACGACAACTTTAAGCTTTGGAGGCTTCCATGGGTTTCGCTCGTCCCATACCACGCAGGCTGAGGGGGCCCCAAGTCTAAATGCCCGATTTTCTTTCGTAACTCATGAAAATTAACTGATCCCTTTTGGTTATCTACATGGTGCCCGGATTTGACCTGGATCTGGAATGTCTTGAAGCCATGCAGTACCTTTCGGTTTCGGAAAATCCGGGACATCAAGCTACTCTGGGGATCCCACATCGACCGCGGTATTCATGTGCGCGAAATTTTGCGCCTTCGCCGTCTGGATCGAGGACCGGACCGGAATTGAGAATTGCAGGTGGTCTCACCGTGCCACAGCTGACAATCACACTTCCCAGCTTGCCGGTCGCCGCTCAGCTTTCCATGTTGACATGCGAACCAATGCAACGCAACCAATTCGACGCCCAGCCGGAAATGGGCTGAGAGATGCGCACTACTGATGATCAGGGATGCTACTGGCAGGGAGTTCCGGAGGGTCGGGACCTTGTGAATGAAGAAATGTGTTGGTATTCTGTATGAATCGGGTAGGATGTTGGCAGGTCACATGGAACTAAAGAGCTGCGAACGGTTCAAGCACGCGAACCATCTGGGACCGACGACCCCTCGCGCTGCTACAGCTCGGCAATGAAAAGTAGTCGTTGCCGAGTCAGAGTAGTGTACGAGTGCGCGGCTTTCGGCCCTTTGGTAGCATCCCCATTGGAGCGCATCGCGGCGCCGGCGAATTCTCCACCGGGCTCGTGGTATCAAGACCCGATACCCGCACCTTGGGGAAGGCGGGTTACACTCTGGGGTTTTGTGGGACGTCTTTGGGCTTTGCGGGGGGCGGGGTTAGCGCTGTTGGGGTTGTCTAGATTGAACCTGCAGGATTGACATCCCAGTCGAGTCGATCGCATTGGCTGGTTGAAATTGCAAAGAGTCCGTTATTGGCTGTAATGGCGGACATAGACGCGGAAATGGATTAGGAGAATGGATAAGCGGGAACTGCAATTGGGCATGCAAGACAAGACTTTTAATAACAGGTTGCCCAGTCCCAGCTCCGATTGATCCTCTCTGTTCTCTTGTGCTCCTTGAGTCCTTTTTTTTCCCCCAAGACCCAAGCCAACATCTCTAAGCTCCAAGGTCAGCAACATGAGCCACTCTCTCGACTCCAAGTCGCCCGTCGGCGACCCGGCTAAGATCGAGGCCTATGCCGCCGAGACCGACCATGCCGCCGATCTCGACGAGAAGGCGAAGGCCTCGGCCTACAAGGCGGACGCCATCGAGGCCGAGCAGGCGGAGTTCAACATGGGAGTTTTGGAGGCTATGAAGCTCTATCCTATGGCTTCTTTGTGGGCTTTCATTATGTCTACGACCATTGTAAGCAATTGAACCCCCGTCCACCCGATCTCTGTGTCGGCAGTTGTTGCTGACAGCCACCGTTAGATCATGGAGTCTTACTGTGTCTTCCTGATGGGAGCCTTCGTCGCCATGGACGAGTTCAAAGATACGTTCGGTGTCGAAGACAGAGAGGGCAAGATGCAGATTGAGGCATCGTGGCAGTCTGCGCTTCAGATGGGCGGTCCTCTGGGTGCCATCATTGGTGTCTGCATTGCCGGTCCCATAACCAGCCGAATCGGATATCGCTGGGCCACAATTACCGGTCTCATGTTCCTGAACGCCTTCATTTTCGTCTTTTATTTCGCCAACTCGCTCGCTGTCATGTTCGTCAGCCAGCTTCTCGAGGGTGTACCATGGGGTATCTTCATCGCGAACGCACCTGCGTACTGCTCTGAGATTGTCCCCATGAGACTGAGAGCTCCTGCGACCCAAATGCTTCAGATGTTCTGGGCCATCGGTGCCATCGTTGTGGGTGGTGTTTGCTACGTATACGAGAGCAAACACGACTCTAGCGCATACAAGTTGGTACCCCTTCTGACCTGATCAAAACGTCCAGCTTCGTTGACAGTACGTGTAATCCAGGATTCCTATTGCCCTCCAATGGATGTTCCCCACACCACTCGCTATCCTGCTCTATATTGCTCCCGAGTCGCCTTGGTGGCTGGTTCGTAAGGGACGTCTTGAGGACGCTGCAAAGGCGGTTCGGCGTCTTGGACGTGCGACTTCGGGCACCAGTGCTGATGAATCTATCGCTATGATGCGTCGTACAATCGAGCTCGAGGCGACCGTGAAGGATCCAAACTACCTCGAGCTTTTCAAGGGCACTGACACTTACCGTACTCTCATTGTTTGCGGTGTCTATGCTGCTCAGAACTTGACGGGTAATCTCATCGCTAACCAGGCCGTTTACTTCTTCAGACGTGAGTTTTGCCATCTGCCGTGTGCTTTTCGCTGCCCGAAGAATCATGTTAGCTAATGTATAAACAGAGGCGGGTATTGGTTCGCAACTTGCCTTCGCCCTTGGACTTATCACCTCCGGGCTGCAGGCAATTTTCGTCATGCTTTCTTGGATTCTCACGACATACCTCGGCCGACGCACCATCTACGTTTGGGGTTCATTGATCAACGTCGTCTTCCTGATCGCGCTCGGTGTTGCCGGATCCGTCCCCCAGTCTAACTCGTCCTCTTTGGCGATGGCCTCCTTGGGTCTCATCGTCTCGGTCGGTTTCACCCTCGGACCTGCCCCCGCTTCGTGGGTTATCATTGCCGAGACTTCGGCCATTCGTCTCCGTCCCCTCACTACCGGTCTTGGACGTGCAGCCTACTACGTTGTCAACATTCCCTGCATCTTCCTCTCAACTTACATGCTCAACTCGACGGTATGAATACCTTCCTCCAAAGTCACACAGAAATGAACCTGAAATCACTGACAAATACGTGACAGGGTGTCAACTTGGGCGGCAGGTGTGGTTACGTCTGGGGTGCGACGGGTTTCGTCTGTTTCGTCTTGGCCTACTTCTACGTGCCGGAGATGAAGGACCGCTCCGTACGCGAGATCGACATTCTTTTCAAGCGCAAGGTCCCTGCTCGCCAGTGGAAGAAGACCGTTGTCGACATCAACGACGACGAATAGACGTGCCGCAGCTTTCCTGCTCGTACTCGATGTCTAGACCAAATAAGAGGTCTACCGAGCTCTCTGGGAAGCAGCAGATGTTGTTTTTTTCAGCTAAGAATAGACGTCATTGAGATGACACGATGCTCGCTCTAATGGGGAAGAAGTATTTAAGTTGATATCAGGACAAGGGCAGGTTTCCAATAATATCAGAGACGGGGGATGCTCTTCATTTGAAATGTAGCTAGGCATAATTCAAGAGTCCCCGATTCCAACATCTCCTAACTAGTGACGAATGCGAAGAGCTGCCAAGACGATGCTGCTGATGCCGAGAGTCTCCGGCGCGGCCCGTGGCATGCGGCGGGGTACCGGAATCTTGATCAGGCATGTCTAATCGGCTCGGCGCCCCGCATGGCCGATTACCCATACCTCATCTCTGGAGCGGGGGATTTTCAGATCGATCATCAGCGTGGCAACAAGGCTACTGATCAGATCCGCACGACCCGCGAGCCTTTGGAACCAGCTGAACTCCGCCTGAACGTCTCCGTCTGACATCACTCCAGCCTCCCCTCAGGGAAGCTAAAGCTACGCATCGCACTCATTTCGACGACCTCCTGCCGGCACTACAAACTTCCAACATTGGACTTTCAGTCTCACCAGAGTCGCAATGAACGAACGAGCTAGCATCCCGGTGACATTGCCGGTTCCGAACCCAACCATCAGCTACTGGCAGGATCCGCCATCCCCTCTCGCAAAGCACGTCCCCGGCGCTCTCCCTTCCAAGACCGACACTGTCATCATCGGGAGCGGCATTACTGGCGCAGCAATCGCAAACTTCCTCCTGTCCTCACCGTCACCACCGGAGATCACGATGTTGGAGGCCCGCACCGTGACGTCGGGCGCAACAGGGCGGAACGGGGGACACACCAAGGCCGCATCTTACCGATCTTTCCTCCATCACGTCGCTACCGTTGGCACCGAGCAAGCATGCCAGATTGCGCGCCTCGAGCTCGCGACTCTCCGCGCAGTCCACGGCTTCGCCGCCGCCCATCTCAAAGACACGGAGAGCAGGCCATGTCAAACTGTTGACGCAATATACGACCCTGAGCAATGGAAAGCGGCCAAGGTAGCAGTGGCTGCGATGAGGAAGGCCATGCCCGGAGAGGACACTTCTCGATATGACTTCTACGACGTCAAGGAGATGAAAGACAGGTATCACGTTTACGGGGAGGGGCTATGTGGAGGAGTCGGATACGAAGCCGGGAGCATCTCGGCGTACCGGTTCACCACCGGTGTGCTGGAGAAATGCGTTGTCAAGGGCATGAAGCTATTCACCGAAACCCCAGCTCTAAGCGTTGAAAGGAACGAGGGCGAGGAAGACTACAGGTGGAAAGTAGAAACTTCCAAGGGGCCAATCGCGGCGCGGAAGGTGATCCTAGCAACCAACGGCTTCACCGCATCCCTCTACCAACGGTTCCAGGGCGCCATCGTGCCACTGCGGGGTCAGATCACGGCTCACCGCCCCGGCTCCAACATGCCTCGCGGAGGTTTGGCGACCACTTACAGCTTCATCTACGACGCTGGCTTCGAATACATGATACCCAAGCCGCAAGGCACCGCTCACGCTGGCGATATCGTCATCGGCGGCGGTCTCGTCCGCCTCCCGGACGAGGGCCTCGAGGAATACGGCGTCACCAACGACGCGCAGCTTAACCCGGCCGTCAGCTCATACTTACACGAGACCACGCCGCGATACTTTGGCGCGAGTTGGGGCGCGGATGATCCCGAGGGAAGGGTGCGCGCCGAGTGGACGGGCATCATGGGCTTCACGCCCGACGGTTTCCCGTTCGTCGGCCAAGTGCCGGGCGAGGATGGGTTGTGGGTTTGTGCGGCCTTCCAGGGGCATGGCATGGTAATGTGTTGGACGTGCGCGAAGGCTCTGGTCGCGATGCTCGAGGGGCGCGACGGCGGTGATCTGGACAGCTGGTTTCCCGGGGCTTTCAGGATCACTCCGGAGAGGCTGGCGGAGCGGTTCAAAGGGTGCCCGAAACACACGACGGCGGCGACGGCGGCGGCGGCGGAGCGGGCTGGCTAGACCCAAGATGCCTGAACCACAATGACGCCCGTCTACCGGCGGCTGGAATAAAGTTCGGTCGTGTCAGCCTTGGCCGGCTAGCTCAACCATTCCCTCGGATTGATCATGAGAAGTGGCCCCCTTCTGGCGGTGAAAGAAGGCGAGGAGAGAAAGGGTAAGAACATGCGAGGGAGGTAGGGAAATTGACGCCCCCGCCTCTGACTGGCGGGCAGTATTGTAGTTAGTTAGTCGTGCTTGGCTCTGCAGTTTAGTAGGAGAGAAACTCGGGCAGGGATTGCATGAGAGTATCCGTCTCGTTGGAAGATGGGTTGGTTGGGAAGCGACATGCGTTGATGCCGGACGGTTGGATTCTCGTCCTTCTTTCTTACTGCGCTGCGCTGCGTCAGTCACCTGCACATAGAACAATGAAAATTCTCGACTGCGTCTTTGCTATGCCACATGGGCGTTGCTCATTGATGGAACCGATATGAGGTCATGGGTGTTGCCGCTGTTCTTGGAATCGTAGGACAACACACAGCTGCCCGATCTTCCGAATGGGAGAGTGTCCCAGCCGGACGGCACCAGCGGGAAATCTCGCCAACCCAGGGCGGTTCGGATCACTTGCAGGCACGGGGGAGACTGGTGGACCATTCGTTTGGACAGGCCATTCTACAGCTTTTATGGTTCTGGTTGGGCGCACACTTTTGTCCTGGAAGAGACACAAGGGACGGAACCGTGGCGCTACTCGTACCTCAGACGTTGGACCTAAATGGCCGAAGGCATTCAAGCCACTTTCGTGAGGCTTGCGGGAGGAGTCTTCCGGCCCGGCTGAGCCAAGGACACAATTAGCATCCGTGGTTTTCGGGGAAGACTTTTGTTTGAGCCATGATGGCAGGCGTTTTCGCCAAGCCGAAAAGAGCACAGGTCGCTTTCATTATGTGGCATTTTGGCTGGCCAGGCGTAGTTGGATCTGAGAAGAGTTAGACCCGTCAAGTACGCAATCATCAACAGACCCGGAGAGAAGGTGCAGGCACAAGGGGGGAATTCCAACAATGACCCTTCGACTGGGACTTTCGCGCTCATGCCGGACTGCGGAGAGCATTGAAGGGCCACGGCGCCGAGCTGTGCCCGCCCGCCACGTGATCCTTTTCCAGCGCAGCCCAGGTCCAGCGTAGGACATGCAGTTGAGGGTTGCAAAAGCGATGATCACGTCGACGTTTGACTCATGTTTATGCAGATAGTACGTATGAGCGGGTTGACAAGATAGCCAAGGAATGCGGTTCTTGCCCAATTGGTCTCTTTTGGGCCACAAAAGAAGAACACATGTTCGGAGTCTTGCAGCTCGGCGCCGAATATCCACATATGAGAGGGATTGGAGGCCGTGTGGTCCGGATACGCAGCGGTCATTGTGCGCTAAACTGCCAAGCATCAGCTGAGATGTGAAGATGATGGCAGAAAACGGGCGCAGGTACCGTAAGTCAGGTCTCGGTGCTGTCCGGATGTCTCTGTGAGTAGCCCCGCTGCAGTCATGGTGCTTGTTAGTCCAAGACAAAAAGTCCTCGCTCTTCAGTTCCGCCTGGAAACCTAGGGTCGTCGGTTGGTCGTTGCGACGCTCGCCCGGCCTGCCTGACCAGACCCTCCATCTACATTTGAATTTGAAAAGCGCGAGAAAAGCCGCGGTTCTGGATCGTCCCATCCGCTTCGTCTTCGTTCGGGGGCCCCGGGCCCGTGCCTCCATCACCTCCAGGGGAGAAGATCTCCTCCTTCCCGAGGTCCTTGCAGTATCTCATCTGGAAGTTGAGTTGAGTTGTCGGGGTTTGAAGGCTGAGACTAGCTCGGACCTACGTTTCGCCTCGGATGGGAATCGAGTGAAAAGGAAAGCATTGTCCATTGCCTATGCGATCCATGATCCGCATGTTGAGCTGCCCAGTTACTCACGGTAGAAGATGTCTCGGGGCCTGATACAATGGCGTACGCCATCAGGTAGCCCAGCATATGCGGCGCTACAGAAGAAAAAGCACACCTGGCAGCGCGGAGGCGCCCCCAAATCCATCAGCCCGGGCGACCGAGGGTCCCGGGCGCTGCGCTAGGAGGCGAAGGGGGGGAGGGGGCGGGGGGGGGGGGGAAACCGAGTCGATGGACCGACCGTGAGCGATGGACCTATGGTGCGGCGGACGTACCCATCCATTCAGCAGGGCGGATAATGGATTGTTGCCCATCCCACGATATGAACAGGAATGGGCTGACGGAATCTGCAGAGGCGTTATTTCCGGCACCATTCGACCTGATTCCAGAAACTGGAAATGGCCCCCTAGCCCCTAGGGCGCGGGCGGGATTGGGGGCCAGTCAAGGCCCAGCTGGGGTCGGAGGGCCTGGTAGCAGTTCTTGACTGGTGACCATCATTGGATCGATACTCTCCATGTTGTCGAGACGAGACGAGACGATGCTCCCTTGGTCTGTCCATGTGTGGATGAGTGACACACGGGGGTTGCAGTAACAATATTGCAGTGTAGTCGCGTCTACGGGGTCGTGGATCTGGTAGGTCGCACCAGAGCGTAGTACTCCAACGGGTTGGAGTAATGCGATGGAACGGCAATGGCATGAATGGTACCGATACGTTGCGGCCTGTGCGTTGCCTGCTTTTTGCTTTGCCTCTCCGCACTCCGGATTACCAGGAAATGGCTGGGAACATTGAGAATAGGCGAAGTTTGTATGCATCGAGGACCAGATTGGGAGTGTTCAGCCAGGGAATCAAGGGCAGATGGTGAACAGGAGAATGCGACAAGAGACCGCGAGAGGCTACGCCGTGTCAACTGCCGGCCCATGGTTTACGATTGACGAGAAGAGGAGAAGTCTCCCAACAAAGGAGGACTTTTTTCAGGAACGAACGGGAGCGATGTGAGATCTGCCCGAGTAAGACTACCTTTTGAATGAAGATCAATGGCTAAGCTCAAGAGCCATGAGCAACTCCAATCAACTCAAAGGTTCGGCGAGAGTAGCCCTTGACGGATTTTACGAGGTGAAAGATCTAATACAGACACAAGTGAGGGATAGAGTCTATTCAATTCTCGGACTTTTCGCATTTTCCCGGAGGCTTCGCAAAATCAATTGCTTTGCAGCCCTTGCGAGAAAGGCTTCCTCACGGCCCAGCGTGCCATTCTTTTGGGAATATCCACTAGCATCAACTGCCAAGGGCCCCCTGGCAGCCTTGATGTATCTGCTCTTCAAAGTTCAGCGGAAGAGAGACAGACACTGTACCGGAGGAAGTTAAGGAACATATACCTTAGGTAGCTTATGAACTGAGGGGAGCGGAGAAAGAACCTGTGCTCCCCAGAAAGTACTTCCTCGTGTGCGAAAATTTGGGCAGACATGAGGTATCCTAATGTAGGTATTTCACGTCCGCTTCAACGTTGGCTTGCCCTATTTGAGTATCCCACTAGGTCATCCTGACCGCCAAGAAGGACGTCTGGGTATTGGCCCCCACAGAAGTGACAAATTCAAATCCCGAAAATATGATCCACTCCCCTGGTAACGTTGCCTGGCATCCTAAGAAGCCTCCGTCTTGTTGCTCCGTTACGCCGCGAAGCTGGCTGTAGTGTACACTTGCAACAACAGATATGCTTGATGACCGGTGTGCTGGAAACACAACGCTTGAAGAAGGAGACAATGGAAGGTACGGACATCGCCTACATGGTTAAGCAACTCGGGTCTCATATATTCTCCGAACGCAACCTCCCCGCAAAACATGCGGCTGGATGATAATTATACATTGTCAGCGATGTCGTCTGACTCGAAAGTTCGGGTCGTAGACAAGCCTGAAAGGGACGTGAACGCATGAGCATCTTGTCATATCTGGCAGCACAGTTGTTGACGAGACTTTGCCGTAGAGCGACTTGAACTAGACACAAGCCCTAAGCCGACAAATGGCATACGGTGCCGTCCTTCAACTTCTGACGACGGGGTTGCAGCTCAGAGTTTTATGTGATATCTGACAAAGATTTGGTAGGTGGCTGGATTGGGAGAAAAATCCAAGCCGCCGACGAGGGGCAGCCCGGGTCCGGGGGCATGGACATGGATCTCTGGCCAACGTCCGTCATTGACCGCTTCTCGGAAGCCAAAACCACTTCGCCCTGCTCGTCGATGGCGCCTGCGTCCACATGAATACTACGGATACAGCGAACAAGATTCTGCTGCAGACTGCAGTCCACGAGAAGTGAGGCCTTATGTCGCTGTGATAGCGTTGGCGTAGGAATGCGCCCGCCGCCATGAATATAATGTATTGCCCTGTCTGACGCCGGACACGGACTCTTAGTTGTGACACTGACAGGCTGTCGGGTGATGGTCCAACGCTCGGTGGTGTTGAAACGCTATTGCTTTTTTCAAACCCTTCAAGTGTACTGCGTACTTCGGCGCTAGCCCTCGGTGAGCGCAGCTGTCATAGGGAGACAGCGTGCGTCCTTGAGATGGTTCAAGCAACCGAGCCGGTAACGTCATTCTAGGTTTCGATTTTGGACTTGATCGATCCAGCTTCGGTCTCGGCCAGGTCTTCGCAGTGGGTATCGTGGACGACATCGTGGGGAAGCAGAGATACGCAGTAAGTTTGATTGTCCCCTCGGGCCAGTCCCTATCTTGTGCCCCATCGTCTCTGTGACACTCTGTCTGAATCCGCGAGGGAGGTGCCGCGACTTGTCTTGGCTCCGGGGCCTTCGCGAGACTTCACAGCTTGTCAAGCCGATGAGCCGCAGCAAACGGTCCTGGCTGCCAGTTTCGACCGAGCTTCGGGGCACCGTGCTCAAGGTTCCACCGGCCATCCCAGGTGTTACTCTCTCTGTAGACTCGCTGACTGGACTGTGTGTGCTGTCGAGCTTCACAGAGGCGAGGTCGGCAGTGGTATGACTGCCGCCATTGCGCCCCAATGTTTCGCAGACGTCGACAGAGGTGCAGACTTGCAGGAGAAGGATATGCGGTCAAGAAAGAAAACTGCAAAAGAAAACTGCAGCAGAGAGCTTCACGACCAGCATCGAGGGTTGTGTTGATAACGGAGAACTCCAATCGTCTTGGGAGTTCCGTCCCAGCTCCGGGCTTTGAGATGTGCTTTGTACCGTCCATCCGAAGTGGATAAGATTTGGATTAGATAAGCGTCTAGTCTTCGGTTCATGTAAGACGGTGTCCGAGCGAACAGGACAAGGGTATCAGGGGTCAAAAGTATCTTGCCTGCCGAGAGAACCTGCAGAGATACCTACACTACTCCGCAGGACATCCCACCAGGGTTCCCAAATCCTATGAATTAGCCTAAAAGTCTAGTGAAATTGAATTAGCTAAAAAAGCTACTAATAGTAGAGTAGTAGGTAAGTTTATATCTAATTTAGCTAGACTAAGCTAGTACCAGCTAAGCTTTTTAGCTTAGCGCTAATATAAGCTTATTTTTCCTCCTTATAATACCTCGCCTACTTATATTATTTTCATTACCAGTAATATTAATATAATATCTTTAAGAGGCCTTAAGACTATAATTACTAAGTAGTTCTTTGACTTTCTAATAACTATTTAGACTAGAATAAAAAAGAGAAGTATAAATATTATAAATAGTAAATAATTATTAGTATTTTATAATATAAGTAATATTTCCTCTACTATAAAGTATATTCAGCTCTTAATCTCTATTACCTTTATTACTACTATTAATAATAGCTTTATTAGCTCTCTTCACTACTTTAATTATATCACTATTATATCTATTCTTATTAATAGTAGAGCCTTTATAGCTTTTAGGAATCTATAGATAGTTACTTTCTATAATATACCTTAACTTAGCTAGAATTCTTCTTTTTCCCATAGCCTCTATAAAGTATACTTACTAATAATATTATACTAAGTATTACTATAGAATTAAAGCTATTTTTAATAATTTACTACTTATGAATATAACTTTTAATGGCTTTAATTAATATAATTATTATTATTCTATGAATATTTCTACTACCCTTTATAGTAATACTATTTTCTTCTAGTATATATAGGTAACTACTAATTACTTATATAGAGTAGTATAAAGTATATTTAAGCTTTCCTTAATCCTCTATAAAAATTATTATAATTAATAATAGTTCTAATCTTATATAGATTAATACCTTTATAATAGATATAAATAATAAAGTAAGAGCTTAATATTAAGAGTATTACAGACTACGCCCAGTTAGAACTATCTGGGCTTCTGCCCAGATTCACCGCCCTTAGGGCCCACCTAGTAGCTACCTATAAACCTAGCGTAACCTTGCTAAAGTAGAAAACTCTCCTCTTTCCTCTTTAGCTTCAAATAAATAGTATTATGCTACCTCTTGTCGCATAGACTCAAGTCTAGCCCTTCGCAAAGAGATAGTTTTTATAGTAGGCCTTAAGTACATCTCTTTTATTATTGTTAAATCTCTTTGTTTTAATCTTTCTATTAGTAATACTATAAAGCTCCCTACTTAATAGTTAGTTACTAAGAAGGCTACTTGAATTATTAATGACTTTTAGGCTTTGTAACTATGTTTAATGAGATTAACTGATTAATTAATTTATATATATATAAGTTCTTAACTAATTTTAAGCCTAAGAAAGTAGCTATTTATAGCTATTACTACTACTCATATAAGAGTACTTTACAGAGGAGGAGTTAATTAAATCAATGAAGTAGATCTTTAATAAGATAGTAGGAAAGCTCTGAATAATTAATTATAAGTTTGATTGAGAGCTAGTTAATTAAGTATTATATAGGGATTGCTACCTTAAGTGAAATCATACTACTTAACCCTGAAATTTAGTAAACTAAATTGCCTGGAGGTAAAATTAAAGCAGGGGTGGCTTGCGGCTTGGGAACCCTGCATCCCACTGAGGAGACGCTTCAAAGCTCACGACTCGATTCCCCAAAGATGCTGCTTGCTGCTGCACGTTTTAGGTCTGCCCTGCCGATTACCGCGGGCTCAACAGGCTCAGAATGCATTGTAGGGCGAGCAGTTGCAGGGAGAGCAAGGACAGAGACAAGGCATTGGGCTCTGGATCGCTGCTGGATGAACTCATGCCTCCCACTCCGTTGGGACAGTTTCCACCTCGTCTGTAACTCCCCTGAATCTCCGATGGCTGGTTGTTCTGACTCTGTGCTCTTTCGACATCCATAGTCCATGGCACATTCCCCCTCACCTCTCGTATGCGCGTATATGATAGTCGCTGCAGAAGCGGACTCGAAGGCCCCAGGACTGAGGTTCCGGTTCCAGCTCACGCTGATTGCGCAGTCTGCAATTTGGCGTCGTGACATCTCCTCACCGGCCGGAATAATGAGGCGTTAAGCATACATGCACCTCCACTATCATACTTCTGAATCCCATATGCGCAAGTCAAGACAAACCGTTGTACGGTTCACCTCGCCTTAGCGCACGCAGGTGGTTCAGCGCACGTCTTGCTCAGTCACATCCAAGGGTCTTGACTGGCTCTGACTCGCCCTGCTCTAGCCTCTCACGGCACCGCAGCCATGGTTCCAGCCCCAAGGCGCGTCGCTTCTACTACGGTACAAGCGAATCTAACTCCTCCCAGTCTCAGACCGCATCGACATTGTAGGGCACCGAGGCAAGGATGCAACTTCGCAAGACATGTCATCTTTCCGATTCTCTTGGAACTTCACCGGTCCACGGCTCTCGGTGCGTGATGAGTGGTGCACAGTGACCTTCGCCTGGGTATCAATTACTGTAATTGAATTACACTACCACCCACAAGGAGCTAAAGTGACTCCTCCACTCCAGCTGCGACTCTGCAGTGTCCCATCTTTCCTCTCCGACCCCTCCCTCCAGTCCGGTCAGCTTGGGCTTGGCTTTGCCGAATTTCTGAGCTGTGGCGGTTTCTTGCATCCCCCTCTCGAGTGAGCTCATCAGACTTCCAATCCTCTTCTCCGCTTCTGAGGACAGAAAAGACGAAGGCATAAACAGATGACACAGGCATGACTGATAACCTGACGGACAGGGCTTCCCTGCCAATTCACCCTGACGGCTCGCAAACGCCTTCCCGCTACTGGATAACAGGTGTGAAAAGCAGGGTAAGGTACTTGCTCTCCCGTGTGGCACCTTCGGCGCAAAACAGACGTGCTTTTCTTTCCACACGGGCCCTGGTCGTACCCAATGGCAACTCGACGTCGACGCCTTCGTTCCTCTCTCCCGGGTCCCCACGTCGTCAGGTTTGACCCGACAGACTGTTTTGAAGGATTCCTCCCCCTCCCCTCCCTTTCCCGGTGCCCGCACCACTGATGTGCGCAGCCTCCCCACTGACAGTGGCCGGTCAGTGAGGACTTGCCTCTCTGCATTGGATTTGGATCGATCCAGGGGAAGCCGGAGCAGCAGGACGAGCCAGTCAGCTCTTCTCTGATGCCACTCTTCCACCAGCTTTGCAAGGTTTGGCCAGTCTCGTTGCGTAGCGGACTTTCTTTCGTCGAGGGCTCGAGGCTCAGGGCAAAGTCGTCTTCGGAGAGAGCTGGGCTATTTATGTCATTCCTCAAAGCAAATCCGCAGTGGAAACAGCCCACCTGGTGCTTCCCGTCCAGAGACTCGTGCTCTCCTCTCCTCGTTCTGATGGTGGAAGGGCAACGCTTCTAGACTCGTGCGTGTGTCCGCACAAAATCTTGCTCGGGGTCTGTAGTAGTACGAACAAGGAACGTCCATCTACTACCTACGAGAGAAGCGTGCGCAAAGTTGTATGTGAGGCGCCATTTCGAGCCTCGAGCGCCTTTTTCGTGTACCTAGTCGACGCCATACCCGCGCTACCTTAGTTGCCCAACCTTGGGCCGACATGTACCTCGACCAAGGTCCTTTATTTCTCTTCTGGAAAGAAAAGTGCCACAGCGACCCGTGCAGGGACTCGTGAGCATAAGGCACCTGGACCTTGCCCATCCGCATCCCATCCACCTCTCCTCGTCCATGCTTCTACTTTCCACTGCCTACGCAGTAGTCTTTCTTTCCCTTGCGACGCTGACACGCATACATCGTCATTCCCTCCTCACCTCTCTTGCCATCGTTCGTCAACGTCGCCCAGTTATTATCGTCGTCGTCGTCGTCGACAACTACAACGTCGACCCCACGGGGAGATAGCAATTCCCACCAGTGGTGCTGCGCCTCAGCTCTGCATCGTTGGAGCCCTTGACGCAACCACTTCGGCACCTGGCCACAAACGTCTGCATCAGATCTACGGCGGGCCATCGTAGACAGACATAGGCCACTTCGAACAACGACCTGTCGTCTGTTTCTCTCCGCAAGTAACACGCGAGTCGAGCAAGACAAGTCCTCTCGCTCCTCACAACGCGTTCCCGACCTCGGTAGTATCAACCTAAGCGGCATCCCAAAAAAGACGGTCTTTTGCGACAAGACCAGAAACCGACTACTCGCCGCACTTGGGCTGCAGTTGACTGTCGACGACGATTACTAGGCGAGTCGCTGGTTACAAAAGCTCTTGATCCTCGATCCGAGAAGACCAACAAACATCAGCCTCAATTCCCAGTCCGCTTACCCTGCCTCATCGCGGCTAGGCCCTTGTCTTTCCACCCTATCTCGCTGGTACGTATCGTTTGCTTGTTCTCACGTTGCTTCACGGATCCCTTTCCTTGTTTCGATACCCTTATTAGTCTCGAAGCACTTTCACAGCCATGCCTAGTGGCGGCGGCGGTGGCCAGACACCACCATCAGACAAAACCACATCCTTTCATCCTTCATAATTCGAGCTAGCCCCTATCGAAAAGCATGCGAGAGCTCGCCAGAGACCTTGAATCGAAGTCTCATCCGCTTCTTCGAGGCTTCTCTTGGCCGCTCGCGGTCGCGACCTTCGTCCTCCCTTAGGAAGAAGATATATACTAAGGTACACGACGGTGACCTCGACCAAGTAAACCCTGGCCCTTTTCTCCGGCCCCTCCTTGTCGCCCGCTCCAGTTTACTTTTTCTTCACTTTCTTTCCCCTCTTCTCCGAATCTCCAAGACACGGCGAACGCACGTTGGTATCTCCCTCGTCATTCGCTCTCGACGCCCGCTTTCCACCCCTCCGGACCGACGTTTTCGTCCAACATTTTCCTTCATCAAGCTGTCTCTCATCCTCAAGCGGCTCGCCCGCTTCCCGCGCCGCTTCGGGACATTCCTTTTCTGACGGTTGGGAACAGAAGCACGAGTGCCAATCAGGGACGTCATCCCCGACATTTTGGTCATGGTGGAGGGGTCCCTGATTATTATTATTTTTATTTTTTCCGCCCCCTCGTCCTGCTACGTCTCCTTGGATGCCCATAAACATAAACGTTGGGAAGCCAAGAAATCGCATTGCAGTCAATATCGCGGCATCTTTGCGCAAGCTTGGACGTCGTCCGATTGGAACACCCGCATTCCGTTCTCGAAGCCTCAACTGCTGTAGCACTCGCATGTGTTCGCCAGTCACGATTCGATCTATCTGTTCCTTGTTCACAATGAACTCGCCTCCGAACTCGTTTCGCCAAGTACCAACAGGACATATTCCGTTGCACCCCGCAGCAGTCTTCAGCAATATCTCGATTCAGGAACCCCCCGGAAAGCGAATGAAATTCGACGGCCCCCCTTCGCCTGAAGACTATGCACCTGCCGCAATGTCACCACCCAGCTCCACTGATACCGCCATCACAGTCGGCTCCCATAATGACGAGGGGCGTGAAACTGAGAGCTTGTCAGAGAGTGTGCTCGAGCACATGTATGAGAATCGACTCCGTTACCACGCCTACCGCGCAGGAAAGTACGCTTTCCCAAACGATTTGGTCGAGCAAGACCGAGACTTTATGAAACACCTTATCAGCAACCTTCTATGCGATAGATGGTATTTGTCGCCCGTTGACGACGTGCTGGCAACGGGTGGCCAAGTGCTTGATCTGGGTAAGTTTCTGCATCCGAAGGCAGCGAGGTTGTGCGTCAGGCTCGACTGCATTGGCAAGCTTTTGCAGAGCTCATAGCCTGACTCGCTCCTCCAGCTATCGCAAGCTCTGCAATAGCTCCGCAATCGCGCTCAGGGGCCATGGAGCTTCGAATCACACCTGGTCGGCCAACGAAATCTCCTGGCTCGGGTTTCACCATGAGCAATAGTTGCTAACAGGCCCTTTTTAGGCACTGGTCCTGGTCACTGGGTTCTTGAAGGTTGGTGATTGCCTCGCCTTTGTCGTTACCAATCGATGCAGAAGCCTGAACATGGCTCTTCATGTCGCCCTATGATTTGCTGGAGTCGTAATTGATCCGTCGAGCATCGCTGATGTAGATTGGTGCAGTTGCCGAGTGCTTCCCTGAGTCAACATTTTTAGGCGTTGACCTGTCACCCATTCAACCTACCGAAGTACCGGAAAATGTTCACTTCATGGTTGACGATTTCGAGCATGAGAATGGCTGGGCTTTGGACGAGGAATTCTACGACTTTATTCACCTTCGCCATACTCTCCACTCCGTACGAGACCGCAGAGAACTCATGGATCGGGCGTACAGGTAGGTCGCGCTGGCTCGCGAGACAGGAATCGGTTCTAATCCGCAATAGACATTTGAAACCCGGCGGATGGTTTGAGATCCAGGAACTCGAATTTTTCCCTCTCTGCGACGACGGTACAACTCCTCAAGGAGACGGCTACGGCTTCCGTGTTTTTACGCAGTACTTGGAGGCAGGCATGAGAGCGCTTGGGTCCGAAATGCACGGCATCCGCTACGCGGCCGATGAGATGCGAGATGCCGGTTTCGAAAGCATTTACGAAGATAGACGCAAGTGTCCGATCGGCGACTGGGCGGCAAAGCCCGAATTGCGCGAGGCAGGCGGCTTAATGCGGAGGACGATCGAAGACGGGCTCAAGGGCCTCGCGACGCGACCTTTCAGAGCTCTCAACTGGACAGAGGTTCAAATCGAAATCTTCCTCATGAATGTGAGGCCTCATGTCGCAAACAATTCATTCCACAGCTATTTAAACCATCGGACCGTCTACGGACGAAAGCCAATGAGCGCACCGACTCCACACGGAAGCGATCAGGTAATGGGCGACGTGTGAGGGAGGGAGAAAACCAGAGAGCGCCCTTTCGCGGAAAGATGACTTCACGAAGGCGATGCGGAGTCGCTTGTAACGGGCTCTTATCATGATTTTATTGGCCCGGGATTGGACGCTTCCTCTCCCATTCTTTACTTGCTTCGCACATGGGTGTATCACGGGCATTGCACTAGGGTTCCATTTGGCGGGCTGGCAATACCAACATCGTCACAAAGGGGCATTGCATCGGTTTAGGGAGGTCTCGACGGACGGCGGATGACGGACGGTGGGCTGGCGGCAGCTTGAGCGTTGGCATCCCATGTTTTCAAGACCGCAGCGAGGCGACGGTGGAGTTTTTTGATGCTTTTACCACAGAAGTCACGAGCTTATGAGGACTATGGCGGCTTTTTGTCTTGATCACGCGGCTCGGACAATCCGTGTAAGAATACTTAACTTTCTAGTAAGCCTTGCCGACACATTTAGACACTCTTCTGAAGAGGCCATTGGCAGGGTTCATATGAAGAAGGGGTGATCTCTTAATGAGAATACCTTAACCCATCCTAACTGAGAAACTATTATATGATCGATCTCGCGGGGGATGGTGAATAGCATGTACAAAACGGCGCCCGCAACCACCTTTCCTCGGGGCGCTAGAATTCCACGAGTGACACTACCTCATCTTTGCTGGCGGACTTACCTCCTATTCCGCGAACCGAGGAACGACAACCTTTCTCAAGCGATTAAGGTTTGTGCAGCGGGTAAGCTCAACATGCGGACTGACGATCAGCGATGAATTCCAGGCACATATTCGGAATAAAAGACTCGAAAATAAGCGATCGCCAGCCTCAAAATCGCAAAAGGATGGAAAAAACGTGACCAGCCTGGGGGTCGAACCCAGAATCTCCTGATTGCACGATAGGATCGTAGTCAGACGCCTTGCCATTGGGCCAACCGGCCAGAAATTAATCCGACAACACGGATGTTGCTGAATGAGCGAGTACTGAGGCCCAAGACGAATCCGCCTCGCATCTTGGGTGAATTCAGGCTGTGCCTCATCGGGGTCTCCGATATTGAGACTGACTTTGAGGGCACGGTTCGTTCGCATTTCAGACGGTTCAGCAATCCACTTACCGTTTGGGTCTGAAGAGAGAAAGCAGAAACCGGCTTTGGGAAGAATATCGATGAGTACCATGATCATCGCTACTGCTGTGAACCGACCGTCATCTGCGGCGCGACTTGTCGCAATAGGTGGGGGATTCATGACGGCATTCAAGGCAACACACCTCGCAATTGGTGACTGGATTGTCCTGCCAAAGAGCAGTTACTGGATGTGGCGAAGAAGAGTGAAAAGGCTGAGCTCGGGCAGGAGACGAGTTGAATCTCTCCAGACTCAACTCATCACCGACGCCTGAACGAATCGATCTTTTTACTTTTATGCATGAGTGAAGCGTTATCTATCTAGTAGCAGGGCTCTGATTGGTTTCTTTTTTTATGGGAGTTTTTCTTCGGGTGGAGCATTTGCTTACTGCTCGGGCTTGGTTGTGGTCGAGACAATGCCTGGTTGTGACGTGCCGGCTGGGAGACGGCTCTAATATGAGATGCCGTGAAGCACTCTGCTTATCGACATGAGGCTTGGATCGGATATTGACCAGTGTATATTCAGCTCAATCATATGGAAATGGGTTCCAAGCAGCTCACTCAAGGCTGTTGATCCATGTGTTGTTCAACTACAGTCTAAGACGACACTGGATGGGTATTTCATAATAGGGGTCTATTTTCACCGCACAATCTGTTTAACTCAAAGTATGCCGTTTTGTCTGGCTGTCGCTACCGAACAACCTCTTCTCAGTAAGCACACAAGAAACTCACCCAGCAGCAGATCCCCATTGTCCAGAATACTCCAAGCCACACGGCACTTTTCCACGTTCTGTCGAGGGGCTGGGGAAAAGAGGCGCTCGTCTCACTTCAAGAACAAAACAAAACAACCCAAGGAAGACTTCGGGTCGGTCTCATCCTTGGTCAATCCAGCATCTTTGGCCGCATTCAATCCGTTGGGAATTCGAATCCTAGTTTGACGGATAGCCCTCTGCGATCAGGATTCAGCTTTAGAAGGACATCCTCGCACTAAGGCTTTCGAAACGCAAAAGTCGCATTGCTCCATAAGATAATTACGATTGCGTCCATCAACGACGTCGTTACCCCTGGAGACTATGCAAGAAACGCGACGACTTTTGGATTAAACTCCATAGATTACAAGCTGAAGTCGTTAACACAGTAAAAGCCAAATCATCGTTATACTCAACTTTCTGAGCTATAGCTGCATCTATCTCCTCTTTACATTACCAGGACTGTGTTCACGTACGAAAGTGTCATAGGGAATAGCGCGATTTAGGTCGAAGAAATCAAAACAAGTCAGTCCCTAACAGGAGGCGGCATTCCTCTCCAACTGAGGAGAGACCTCTGAAGGCTTACATAGGCTGCCTAACAGCAGCCGTCCAGAGTACTCGCTTGGCTTAATTCGGATTGATACAGGTTCGTGACTTGCTATTCTGACGCCTGAGTCCGAATGCACACAAAGCCGTGAAGCAAGTCCAAACCCCAACTATAACGGCAAGATTGTTTAGAGGGTTTACACTCGCACGGAAAGATGAGCTGTTTCACCCAATCTTGGACTCTCAAAAGTAGCCCTGGCCCAACGGTATACTCGGAGAGAAAGCGTGGAAACATTACATTTTCAAGCTGACTCAAAGACCATTTTCATGAGCACAAACAAGTGGGGAACAAGATGGAGATGATATATGTGCTGCTGGTTTCAGCAGATGAGATGTTTTGTCTCATTCTAGGAAATCACGCGTAAAAGAAGCAAAGTCAGGAGCGAAGTCATCCGCTGAAGGAATTGTCTTGCTTTTCCCGCGTCCTATTTTAGGATCATCACAGAACCTGTCTTGGGGCCTCATAATCGAATGACAGTCGCGAGGCCTGATACAACTGCGTTGAACAGCCGCGTCGATTACGAAAGGCGCCTTCATATCTCAGGATCCTTCGACAATGGATTCGAATCCTTGTGCGTCAATGTTACTCAGACAACACCAATCACAGAGGATGACACGGCATATCAGGAAACCCTCCAACTAATCCGTCGGTAAAGATGCAACCGCAGCCGCCAATCCTGCCTCGAGTTTCTACATCTATCTTGAATACAGAGCCAGGAGTACGTCTGTGGAATACATTCAAGGTGAGTCAGTCAGAGCTTTCTACGCTTCAACCTCGATGAGACGATGCCTCAGCCTCAGCCTGATGGCGGGGAGTTCCTCCCAGGCTTCTCAGCCCATGTGCCGCAGTCCGAAACTCACTGTGTCATGCTTTTCATCAACTCGGCGACCGCGTCAAATTGTGAGGCGACTGAGCCAAGGCGCACACATCAATCGTACGTCATCTGACGAATGCGTGTTTACACACTCGATAATTTTTTTTTGCGTCGGATAGTGGCGGCACTCGGAATATACACAGGGCATAGCTACGTCGCGACCCACACCCCGGCTTTTTGAAACCATTCCGAGGTTCTGAATTTTTGCCCTAAATCGTAAGAAATGCTTCCGTCGATTGGCGGCGCAATGTTGTGCAATCCTTCTCTAACGCGATGTACTGCTTTCCTTGCAAGATTGGGCATGCCAGTCAGATGCGCAAAGTGAGATTCTGCTTAGAGCCCGATCTTCCGGACCTGCAGGACAGGGATGTGGTTCCCTTTTCGGTCTGCGATTCCATAACTCGAATCTACTAGTCGCCCACTTAGCATTCGGTAGGCTTGCTCATGCTTACGATTCGCGCCACTGGGGGGGGATCATAAGTCGTCAAAATTCTCAATTGCCTGCCTCTGACTGATTCGTCTGCGTGGTGGTGCCGCAACCGTCAATCGCGGTAGCAGCCTCACAGCCCGTCAGCAAAGACAGACGACGTCCGTTGATTATCGCCGCATCGAACGTACGTGGACTGGCGAATGTCCAAAAGATGAAAAAGATAAAGAAGATCACTGCCAATCACGACGCCAAGGTAGCATCTTCCTTCACCTGAGACTCCCGCCCTCACCGCCGGCCATCACAGTGCAGGCGACGGCAGAAGGGGGGGGCAATCAACGAGCACTATCGACAGAATGTTCTCATTGGACCCCGTACGCGGCAAACAAATCACCACCGGTCGATGACACGCCCGCTAAGCCGCAGATGCTTGCCCGGTCCGCCGTTCGGGTCGTTTTTTGGACACAAAACGGGGATAGGGGGGGGTTCGCTGCGGATAAGGGAAAAAAAAAATCGAAAGGTGATCAATCTCTGGTATCGGTATCCGTACTCTATTATTCCCGGACGGCCCATGGCCGCCACCCGCCGTCCGCGCTGCCCGTTGCCGAAGTGCTTTTGGGAAAAACCACCACCCTCTCGCTTCACATCGTTCGAAGGGGACTCTTCCGTGCCCGGGGGGGGGGGATTGGGGGGACGGGCTGGAAAAGCCCAAGAGACCCGCCGACTTTTTTCCCTCTTTTTCTTCTGCTCTGGGCTCGGTTGCTGAGTAATAGGGCCCATGTTCACTGAGGCTCCATGTTCCCCCCTTTTGTCCCAGGTGTCTGTGATAAGTGGAGGTCTCCATATGGCATCACATCAGGTTCGGTGCGAAGCTGCGGAGAATTGAGCCGGAGGGTGGTTGGGGCGGGTTTTTTTTTTTTGTGGCATCCCCACGCAGCATTCTCGAAATGACCAAGTGGATTTTTCAGGAACGGTCGAGACTACGAATTGATGAGAGGGGAAACAGATGCGAAATGTGGAAGGAGGGTTGAAAAGGACCGAGAGAAACATAGCTTTTTGGGTTAGGCGACATGTATATCTTGTTCGTTGAGCAGCAATAAGAAAAGACGAGCGCTTCGGCCGGCAAGCCTAGGCTTGGCATCACATTCGCATGCACGCAACCCAGGGAGACTTCTCTTTGGGATGTTTCCGGAGCTATGATCGGAATGAGCATGGCCCGTCCCAGACGGTTGTTTAGAGTTGACCGTTACAGTCTAGAGAAATGAAGAAAATATTCAGACGAAATATACGTGCGCGGTTTAGGGTAGCTGGTAAATTGACGGGGCAGTTTTGGTATTTAGCCCGATCCCATACAAGCACTGTTAGTGCACTTAGCTTACTCAGCGCGCATATGCTACCGTACTAACAGCGAATATAAATATTAGATAATATGAAATAGCTAGAACAACAAGGAAAAGTTGCATAAACTTATAATTTAAATATAAGGGTTAGACTTAGCTAGGGTTAGAGGGTTAGGATGAGATTAGGCTTAGAGTAAGTTATATTAGGCGTTATGGTATCTGTCTATTATATGGCTGCTGTTAGCAGGATGCGGCTAAGTACCAGAACTTCCCCATCAATTTACCAGCTACCCAGTTTAGAGTACTGTAATAACCTGCATGCCAATATTGACAATAAACGGCTGCAAAATGTCCGACCGCCAGATGAACCCCATCACCTGCGCTCTCTCTCCCTCTCTCTCTCTCTCTCTCGCCGTGGAGACTTTGCAGACCTGCCCACAAATCTCCCACACAATTGTGCCTCAGTCCCTTCTTGCACAACTGCGTGAAGAGGCAACGAAAAGCAGAGAACGAGATAGGGGGGAAGGATTCTGGGCACCCAAGGCATTTTATTTACCACATCAATTTGCTTTGCTACTTCGCCTACGCAGCCGCGAGGATTGGCGGTATCAGATTGATACAAGTCGGAAAACCTGTGGTTTCGAACGGGACATGCCCGTCGCCGGCCGACATGGGCAAGAAACCACACTGCTCCATTTTCCAGTATCCGAAGTGGCACTATGCCCACAATATTCGATGGGGAGCTTGTAGCCTTGTCTCGAGTCCCGGACCTCCCATCCAGTTTTTTTTCGCCGGCCTGTCTGCTCCGTCGTGAAGCGCCACACCGAGATTGAATATCCAATGGGGAGTGTTCTGGAGGTGAAGGGCACAGTGACTGAGCCACAGACGGTGCTCCGTGGGGCGTGGAAGCCGTCCGAGGCAAGGAAAAAGTTGGCAGAGGATCTCGGGAGCGCGCCAATGGGCGGTGACCCAAATGGCCAACGACAACGGTTCCTTGTTGCGAGAGTCACCGGCACCCAATATTGGGATAATTATAGCATCGATCACCACAGGGGGCACGGATCTAGGCTGGAGCTACGGCAAGGCAATACCATCGTTCTGGTGCCGGGCAAAAGATGACGAGATTTCGCTCGTTACCAGAAACCACGCAGGCGCGGGCAACACGGCAGCGCGGGACAAACGCCCACCGGCGGGAATATCAGCCTCTTCGTTCCAGCGACAACGACAGCGACAGAGAGAGGCTTGATATAGAGGCTCATTTTGGGTCACTTTGTGTACTCATGCCTTTCCGCTTCGGGTAGGCCGGATGCCATTAGCTCACCGAGGTCTATCCAATGAAGCAGAGTTTCAACTTTGCTGGGGATTTCTCTCCAACACACCGGGATGTGGTGTGGGGGGGACGGACATGCCGATACGCAGATATTCTTCTAGGCCGATGAGAAAGTTGGTTCGATTTCGTGGTGAAACCGTGAATGGGCTGAAGGCTGAAGGCTGAAGCACAGAGCAGAATACAAACGGTGCCCTGGGTGGGTTGGAGAAGAACAAAGAAAAGTCGAACGTGGTGGTTTCTCGTAGGGGGCTCAGGGTGGCAGCGTGGCTAGTGAGCGAAAGACGGACATTGGCCTCGGTGGCTGTGTTTGCGTGCATCAAGTCGCTCCACTACGCGCCGTATTTCTTCTCGTAACCGCTGCCCGCATCATGCATATCCATGATAGGGGGTGACTTGAACAAGCTTCTGTTCTCCTTGGCGAATCTATCACAAGCAAGAAGGGCCATGCTAACAACGCCTCCTGGACATCCCACCTTGGGAACTGAAACTGACATGTCGAGTACTACTACAGTTAGTATGAACTATGAACAGATGAAAGTCGAACGAACTCCCAACGGTCAACCCGACCTTCTTCGACATTCGACTTTCAGCTTGCAAGGACAGGACTTCCGCCATCCCGCCAGCTGTTCGGATGGAATACGATCATCAGACGAGGAACAACGCCCGCCCTTTTTCTTCTGTGCACCAGCCGCAGCTTCTGTGCGCTGGCTTCTATTCACTAATAGTAAAGCTTAGCCGCCCTGTCTCAAGCTGTCAGTGTCTTGAATGCACGAGGCGTGGGGTGTTCCTTGGAAACTGACCTTGCAGTCTTCAAAGTCTCGTTGCAGTGGTGGCTTGCAAAGATAAGGAAGCTTGGTGAGCATGACATGATACGATACGCACCGTTGGAGGGAAAAGGAAGGTTGCAGTCACAGTGCAACCCTCGTTTCTTCTGCACTCACTAATGATCATCAATCATCAGGCCGAATGGAGACTCTTGAGCTGGCTGCACCGTTGCCAATCCAACATCCGTTTGCCACCACAACACCCAATCGTGACCACTCTGCCCCCCTCTCCAAAAGGCTTGATGGCCGGCGCATCTGCCATTTGTTATTAGTGCACAAAAGCCGAGCTATGCCGTGACGTCAAAACGATGCGCTGTTCACTGCTGCCAGAAAAGCCCACAATCACGCTCAGTCCATTGACTCCATTCAGTCCGTCCTATGATCCATCCCATCGGCCGTGTTGTGGACCTCTCCTGACTCGCTTGTCTCCTTATCGCAGTCTTCCCGAAAAAATCTTCCCAAATACCCATGTCGGTATGTGTGAAATACAGTAAAGCCCTAGCGTAAAAGAAAGGGACCAGACTCGCCAAAAGAGCCAACCAACGCCGGCTGCTTACAGTACTTTTGGATGGTGTCGGCGGCTGGCTGGCACAAACACGAGAAAATATGCAATGCAATGCACGAATGGCCTTGTCCGCGCCCTCGATAACGTTGAAACACCAACCACCAACCCAGAAATAGGGTCTTCGGGTTTCCTGTGCAGCGTGCTGGACTCGCTCTCCCCTTGTGACCTGAATCGGGCTGATAGAACTCGACATGTAGCTGCTGCCCAGTCTTTGAAGCTTTCTCCGGCGGATCAACTCTGTCTTGGTCTCTTGCGTGCCCGACACAAGCACAAACACCAAGACTCAGGATCCTAGTAGGATCAAGGATCGATTGGCTTCCCAGGAAACACCCTGGTCGGAAAAGTCCAAAAGTCGAAAAGTCGAAGCTGCGACTCCACCCCCCCTTGTCCGGGCCCGCTTCCAGCCCGGGCACCCAACGAGCCTCGACAAAGGTCCAGTTGAATCTCCAGGAAGAACGAGTGCCAGACGACACCCCTCCGAACTTGGACTTGGGCCCCGATTTCCGAACATCTGCACCGTTGGCCTGTTCAGACTTCACCTTCGCCGACGGGACCATGAGAAGGGGATATTCATAGCACCCAATCGGCCAGCCTCCGGAACCCTGCTCGTCGAGAGCCGAAGAGGGCCACCCGAAGAGACCAGAGGGCTCAGGGAAGAGCCTAGAGGTCACCGCTATGATGCAGACATGAGCAAAGCTCGAGCTCGTATCCTAGAATGGTAGGCTCCGCTGTCGACGGGCATGGCATGCTTGTGATGACCCTTTTCATGAGGCGATGCCTGGTAGAAGGGCGGGTCTGGTCTTTCCGCCATGTATCCCATGTATCGATTCCCGCCCCCTTAGCACGAAGATTTCTGTCTCCATCTAAGGTGTAGATTCCCTTCCCCCCTCTGACGTATCTTTATTCTGGTTTTCTCGCTCTAGCTCTGCTTTACGTAGCGTGCGTGTGGGAACTGGAGAACTTTACAATCGCTCAAGTCTCCTTTTCCATACTTTCGTCTTTCGTTCAATCAAGAAAACTGGCATCACTCGCTTTTGGCCGGTTTCTGAAATCTGTTACATCGAATTCTACCTTCCTTATTTGTTGTTTTCCCCATCTTAGTTCGTCGTGTGACTAGGACTAGCCTCATATCTGCTTGATATTCAAACACAGCAAGCAGCGTCGCCTCATCCTCGCTTCGAGGAGCTCTCGGGCGTCCCTCACACAACCACCTTCCAACCGCCAAAATGTGGTTAGGAAGCGCGCTCCTATTGCTGGGTTGCTTAACCCATAATGTTAATGGTGTTAAATACGAGGAGCAATATGTCGGATACAACTTGAACACAAATGAGAAGGCGACAGATCCTATGCAATATAGTGGAGAGTGGGAGAATCACGAATTCTGGCCATCACCCGACAACTGGCGGTTTCCATTCTACACTCTCATGATCGACAGATTCGTAAACGGCGATCCATCAAACGACAACGCTAATGGAACTGTTCTTGAGCAAGATATCACGGGCACACAGTTGCGATTTGGTGGTGATGTCGCCGGGATTGTCGATACGTTGGATTACCTCCAAGGAATGGGTATCAAGGGACTCTACTTGGGAGGATCGATGCTTATCAACCACCCGTGGAACTACGACTCCTACTCGCCGCTGGACCACACTCTCATGGACTTCCACTTCGGCAACATCACAGAATGGCAAAACGCTATCGCAGAAGTACACAAGCGCGGAATGGTAAGTCGACATCCCTGAAGAGGGTTGAAAGAGGCCTACGTAGCTGACAGGGGAAATAGTACATCGTGTTCGACAACACGGTCGCGACTTTGGGTGACTTGATCGGGTTCTCGGACTACTTGAACTCTACGGCGCCGTTCGAGCCCACCGAGCTGAAGGCCATCTACAAGACGGATCGACACTACCTCGACTGGACTTTCCCGACCGCGTACAACGAGACCTGCGAAAATTTCCCGAGATTGTACTACGAGAGCGGTTACGAGGTTGGGAACGAAGTTTACGACATGTTCGGTGGCTGCTACGACGGTGATTTTGACCAGTTTGGCGACACTGAAGCTTTCGGCGTTTACCCCGATTACCGACGTCAGTTGACCAAGTTCGCCTCCGTCCAGGACAGATTGAGAGAATGGGTCCCCGCTATCAACCAGAAGCTTGGTCACTTCTCTTGCATGATGATCAAGACGTATGTTCTACGCTAAAACGGAAGTGGCTCGGCGCTAACGCAAACGCAGGTTGGATATCGATGGCTTCAGATACGACAAGGCGCTGCAAGTCACAGTCGATGCCCAGGGTGAATTCTCAAAGCAGATGCGCGAATGCGCGAGCAGCATCGGCAAGAAGAACTTCTTCCTCCCCGGTGAGATTACAGGTGGTAACACCATGGGTTCCATCTACATCGGTCGTGGGCGCCACCCGGAGCAGTGGTTCCCGGACGTCGAAACGGCCTACAAGACAAACCGCACCGAGGCAGAGGGACAGGATATCTTCATTCGCGACGAGGGTCACCAGGCTCTCGATTCCGCCGCCTTCCACTACTCTTTCTACCGTTTCCTCGTCATCTTCCTGGGTATGGACGGTACTGGTGTCGCCGGATTCGATGTGCCTAGTAACTTCGTCGAGGCCTGGAACGAGGTCCTCAGGGCCAACGACTTGATCAACGCCAACACCGGCGAGGTCGACCCTCGTCACATGTACGGCGCCATGAACCAAGATACCTTCCGGTGGCCCGCCATCGAATTGGGTCATGAGCGCAGTCTGATGGGTCTTTTCGCCACGACCCTTCATCTGCCCGGCATCCCCATGCTTACGTGGGGTGAGGAACAGGCCTACTACGTTCTCGACAACACCGCGCAGAACTATATGTTCGGTCGTCAACCTATGACTTCTGCCCCCGCCTGGCAGGAGCACGGATGTTACTCCATGGAGGCCACCCTCTACTTCCAGATGCCCCTGTCCCAGGCTCGTAGGGGCTGCAGCGACGACACCGTCTCCTGGGACCATCGCGACCCTGCCCATCCTTTCAGACTCATTCTCAAGCATATGTACTGGATGAGGATACAGTACCCTGCTCTCCAGGACGGCATGCGGTTGGACCAGCTGTCAAACCAGACCGAGGATCTCTACTACCCTGGTAACTCTGGAATGGCCACCACAACTGGTCTTTTCAGCGTCTTGCGCTATCAGCTCGATGCCCAGAACTTGGGCGACGATCTCGTGCCCGTCTGGTTCCTTTACTCAAACTACAATGTCACCAAGAAGTACACCTTTGATTGCTCGAACGAGGACGAGTCGCTCATCTCCCCATTCGAGGAGGGAACGACGGTGAAGAACTTGTTCTTCCCGCACGACGAGATCAAGCTTGAGGCTTCAACCAAGAAGCTTGGCTTGGCCGGCAACAAGGGCTTCAACGGCTGCACCAAGAACGTCACCATGACGCCGTTCGAGTTCCGCGCCTACGTCCCCAAGGCCGACTTCAAGAACCCTCCCGTCATGCTCACCAAGTTCAGCCCGGGCCACGATTTCCGCATCGAAACCAACGAGACCAGCAACACCGTCCCCATCGAGTTCCATTCCAACGTCAAGATGAGCTGCGACGATTTCAAGAACGTCATCACTTTCAAGTCTGACACCGAGGACAAGAGTGTTCCTTCTATCGACGAGAACTCCATCGAATGCAAGGACATTTCCGAGCGCGTAGCTGAGTGGACTGGTGCTCTGCCTTCCGTTTGGTCGTGGAAGGCCAATCTCGTCAACGTGAAGCACGGCGTCCACAGAATCTCTGTCACGAATGCCCCCGTCGACTCCGGAAACACGACCACTGAAGCAGCCGACCATTTTCTTTTCCGCATCGGTGCCAGAAACAACCCGGTCATCTTTTCCGCCATCGCCAACTACTCCTCTACTCTTCTGTCGAGGTCCGACGACGGCACCCTCAAGATCAAGCATTCTGCTGCCGGTGCGACCAAGTTCCGCTACTCGACCAACTTCGAGTCCTCGTGGAGCGACTGGGCCGACTACGAGACGGAGACCGTCGTCAAGAAGCAAGCATGGAACGGAACCAAGGAGCAGGAGTGGGAGGGCGAGCACATCGTCGTTCAATACTGGTCTAAGCTCCTCGGAACTTCTGCGTACAAGGTGCACGGCGATCTCGACTACGACACGCCTCGCCGCATCCCGCACATGTTCGCCGTGGGCAAGTTCAACCAATTCGGCTACGACAGCGGTCTCACCAAGAAGCTGAAGCACAGCGGCGAATCGATGTGGGAGTGGCACTACATGGACGAGTGGCCCAACTACTTCAAGTTCAGCATTTGGGGCATGAACCCCGACAAGCTGCCCGATCAGTCATTCGTGTACGGTGATGTCGACGGAGACAATGTGGTCGAGCGTCTCCCGCCCTCCTCGCTCTTCGAGAACGCCGTCAACATTACCATGAAAGCCGCGCCCAAGAAGCCTTACCTGGCGTACAAGGTCACCCTGAACGACGCCACGTTCCGGTACGAGCTTATCCCCAAGGGCAACATGTGGGTGCAGTTCTTCCTCTGGCTGCTTCTCTTCATCCTGCCCGTTGTCGGTGGTATCGCAGCCGTCCAGGCCTTCAAGCGCTCTTTCTACCAGGTCAAGTTCAACGAGCACGGTGTTGGCGAGAAGTCCAAGTTCGGTATGATCATGGACAAGACCCGCAACGCCTTCATCGGCGCCGCTGGCGCCATGCCTCTGAAGATGCGAAGCTCGACTGATCTTGTGTCCGCCGCTGCCGCTGCCACCACCGCCAACAAGCGCCGCAGAGTGCTGATCGCGACCATGGAGTACAACATTGACGACTGGAACATCAAAATCAAGATTGGTGGTTTGGGCGTCATGGCCCAGCTGATGGGCAAGGCGCTGAAGCACCAGGATCTCATTTGGGTCGTCCCCTGCGTCGGTGACGTTGAGTACCCCGAGGACCAGCCTGCCCCCAGCATGTTCGTCAAGACCATGGACCAGATGTACGAGATCAAGGTGCAGTACCACCAGCTGGACAACATCACCTACGTCCTGCTGGACGCCCCTGTCTTCCGCAAGCAGACCAAGTCTGAGCCTTACCCTCCTCGTATGGACGACTTGGAGTCTGCCATCTACTATTCTGCCTGGTAAGTCATTCTGCAAGATGCTCCGGACGGCCGTCTGACAATCGCCCAGGAACCAATGTATCGCCGAGACCGTCAACCGTTTTCCCGTCGATCTCTACCACATCAACGATTACCACGGAACGATTGCACCCTTGTACCTTCTTCCCAAGACCATGCCTGTTGCAGTCTCCCTCCACAACGCCGAATTCCAGGGTCTCTGGCCCATGCGCACGCCCGAGGAGAGCAAGGAAGTTTGCAAGGCCTATAACTTGGACCTCGAAATTGTCAAAAAATACGTCCAGTACGGTTCAGGTATGTGCTTTGCCTCTTTACACCCCCCCCCCCCCCCCCCCCAACCTCTCGTTGACCTAATCACTAAACGACTCGCAGTCTTCAACCTGCTCCACGCTGCCGCCAGTTATCTCCGCATCCATCAGCATGGCTTCGGTGCCGTCGGCGTCTCGAAGAAGTACGGTGATCGTTCCTTCGCTCGTTACCCCATCTTCTGGGGTCTGTCCAAGATCGGACAGCTGCCCAACCCCGACCCTACCGATACGGCCGACTGGGATAAGAACGACTTCATGAACGCGCCCAAGCCCCAAGTCGACCCCGCGTGGGAGGCCAGCCGCGGTGATATGCGCAGACAAGCTCAGGAGTGGGCCGGTCTCAAGGTCGATCCCGAAGCCGAGCTCTTCGTCTTCGTCGGACGTTGGTCTCTGCAGAAGGGTGTAAGTTGATCTACCGTCATGACTCTGTACGAAACGATTCGCTGATGATCCATGTCCTAGGTCGATCTCATCGCCGATGTCTTCCCTCAGATTCTGGAAAAGCACCCCAAGACTCAGCTCATCACCATCGGCCCCGTCATTGACTTGTACGGCAAGTTTGCGGCCTTGAAGTTGGCCAAGCTCATGGAACTCTACCCTGGACGTGTCTTCTCGAAGCCCGAGTTCACCGCTCTCCCGCCTTACATCTTCAGCGGTGCCGAGTTCGCTCTCATCCCCTCGAGAGATGAGCCCTTCGGTCTGGTCGCTGTCGAGTTCGGGAGAAAGGGAGCCTTGGGTGTCGGTGCCCGCGTCGGTGGTCTCGGTCAAATGCCCGGTTGGTGGTTTACTGTCGAATCGACCAAGGCGGTATGGTTCCCTCCGATTTCTGCTTCCATCCCTTGCCGTTAACTGACATGCTTCACAGGCCCATCTTACCAAGCAGTTCAGGAGCGCCATCGAGTCCGCTCTCGCCTCCGACACCAAGACGCGTGCCGAGATGCGCGCCTACTCCGCCAAGCAACGTTTCCCTGTCGCCGAGTGGCTCCAGAAGTTGGAGAAGCTCCAAGCCGGTGTCATCAAGGCCCACGCAAAGTACGGCAAGAAGGGCCTCAAGAAGGGCAACGTCCTCGTCAAGCACAGCCGCGCCGGCTCCAACGCCGGTCTCCGCGACGAGGTGGAGCTGGTCGACCGCTCGCCCGCCTGGATGAGACAGGTTTCCGACTATGACGACGATGCCACCACCCTCAACACCGGCCGCAACACGCCCGCCGGCATGCAGACCCCTCATGGATACTACTCCAGCACCCCCGGCTCGCCCATCATCTCGCCTTCCCCGGCCTACGTCGACTCTCCCGGCGGTTCTCGCGCCGCCTCTCCCGGTCCTCACAGCCGCAACGTCTCCGGCTTCTCCGCACACTCCGTCAGCGACCAGCAGAACCACAGCCGCAACGTCTCCGGCTTCTCCATGGCCGACACGCTCCCCTTGCCTCCCCCCGGCGGTGCCCTGGGTATCCACGACAACTCGTCTCGCGCGTCCATGCTGAGTATCGAGGACGTCGTCGGCGATCGCAGTGATTACAAGCTCCAACAGGTCGACCCCTTCTTCACCGACTCCAAGGGCGAGTTCTACCAAGAGTTCGAAGAGAGACTCAAGAACCTCAACCCCAACAACTCCATCTCTGAGCTCTGCATTGAGGATTATCTCATCAAAAGTGAAAAGGAATGGTTCGACATGTACCTCGACGCAAGGCTGGGTCGTCCTTCGCGCCCTTCCTCTCCGGCCTCCGGAAGAAGATCCGGTTCCAGAACCCGCTCGCCCTCTAGATCCCCCCTCGGCATGCTCAAGAACCTGTCCAGCTCCAAACTGAGCTTACCTGCGGAGCGCGGTCGTGCTCCCAGACGCTCCAACCTGATGAACAGCACCAACGCCAACGAGGCCGATGGATACGGAAACCAGACGCCTCCCGACTCCCCCGGCTCTTACCACGCCCAGTTCGCCCTTCCCAATGACTACGTCCCCCCTACTGGTGTCAAGAAGTAAGTCCCACTCCTGCAACCTACCTCACTCGACGAAACTAACGCTCCCTAGATACCTCCAGTACAGGGTCGGCGGCGACTGGCCCATTTACGCAATGCTCCTGGCCGTGAACCAGATCATTGCCAGCAACTCTTACCAAGTCACTCTTCTCACCGGCGAGATCGGCCAAACAGCGTCCAAGCTGTACGTCATTGCCTCCATCTACATCTTCGGCTCTCTGGTATGGTACACCATGTCCCGCACGATTCCATTGCTCTACCCTCTCTCGGCACCTTACGTCGTCTACGGTATCGCCTTCCTGGTCCTCGGCTGCTCCCCCTTCGGCGGCGACGACGCCACCAAGGTCTGGCTTCAGAATGTCGCAACCGGTCTGTACGCCTTTGCGTCTGCCTCGGGATCCCTCTCGTTCGCGTTCAACTTCGGCACCGACGGCGGCTCCACCGTTCCCAAGTGGATCCAGCGTCTGGCCATCATCCAGGGTCTCACCCAGCTGTACACCCTCGGTCTCTGGGCTTGGGGTTCCTTGGTCTCCGAAGCCGAAGCCAACTCCCAGCCCAAGCCCACCCTCGCCGGCTCCCCGGCTCTGCTGGCTATCTGTCTTCCAGTGGCCCTCCTTCTTTGGGGCGTCGGTGCTCTGCTTTACCTCGGTCTCCCCGACTTCTATCGCGAATCCCCCGGTCCCGTGCCTCAACTCTGGAAATCCCTCGTCAAGCGCAAGACCATTGCCTGGTACCTCTTGGCCGTCGCGATCCAGAACTACTTCCTCTCCACGCTGTTCGGACGTAACTGGTTCTTCTTGTTCTCTTCCCAGCACGTCCCGGTCTGGGGCATGGTCCTCCTCGCCCTCTTCTTCTTCACCTTCGTCTGGGCCATTGTCCTTTGGGGTCTGGCCAAGGCGAGTGCGAGCCATCCTTGGCTGTTCCCCATGTTCGCCGTCGGTCTCGGTGCCCCGCGCTGGGCCCAGGTCTGGTGGGGTACCTCCCGCATCGGCGTCTGGATGCCGTGGGCGGGTGGGGTTGTCGCCGGTGCCGTTCTCAGCCGTATTCTCTGGCTGTGGCTCGGCGTTCTCGACGGCCTCCAGGGCGCTGGTATCGGTATGATTCTCATGCTAACCCTCACCCGTGTCCACGTCGCCGCCGCTTGTGCCGCGGCGCAGATCGTCGGTTCCGTCTTCACCATGCTCGCCCGCGCCACGGCCCCCAACAATGTCGGCCCGGGCCCCGTCTTCCCTGATGTTAGCGAGGGTGTCGGTGTGGCGCTCTCGAATGCCTGGTTCTGGGTTGTGTTGTTCCTGAACCTTGGTATTTGCATTGGTTACTTCAAGTTCTTTAGAAAGGAGCAGGTTAGCAAGCCTTGAAGTGGCATACACTAGGCTATGATTGTGCTTTTCTGGGATACACAGGGATAGATTTTGTTTGTTTGGGTAGCATATGAACCTCAAGTAATGACCACCTTACTCTGTTAATAGAGATAATGACCATTTAGATATCTCTCAACCTGTCTCTTTGACTCCGTCGTGACCCTTCGCCCCCATTTGCTCTGTGTATGGTTTCGTACTTTTTTGTGCAGCGTGTGTCGCTCTCAGTCTGCCTTGATTCCGCAGCCGAGACGCCGACTTGTGAGGACTGGATGTCGTCGTTTGCCTGGTCTCTGCACGCAGAAGTAGCATCCCCTCGTCAACCCATGAAGCTCGGGAAATATGCTCTTCAGGATTTCCACCATCTCTTTTTCACGTTGCTACTGCCACTTGCATATGGATCTGGCGGAACGCTTTCCAGCAGCGCGACGATTCCTTCAAGCACCGACGTCTCATTCTTCTTCTCGGCATCTCGCAGAAGACTACTCGCCAGTAACAGTGGTGTTTGGAGCCTCCTGTTTCTCACCCATGTGTGAGCTTTGCTATCAACAAGGAGCCGAACGGCCTCCAGGTGACCCTGCTCAACGGCTTGGTGGATGGCATAGTTGCCGTCGTTTCTGTACGTGTTCACGAGGTCTTGGACTTTTGGCCTGGCGAGTAGGCCGAGTGAGCGGCGGGGTGGGGCGAGGGTTGTATCAGTGTTCGCAGGAACTTGGTGATCAGACGCTGAAAGTCGAGGATTTGTGTCGGCCATGATTTCCTGATCTTTGTATACATCCGAGGCGAGGATGGAATCACCAGGCTTTCTGTCGGAATTGGCATTGACTCGGCGAGTTTCCTCATTACCATTTGGTGTCCTCCGCAACGACGCTACGCCTGCTGCATGATCAAGGAGGAGGCGCATGATATTGCAGTTCTCTATCCGGGTCGCCCAAAAAAAAAAAGGCGGTCTGACCATCCGTGTCTCTGGCATCTGTGGGGGCTCATCCTCGGAGTAATTAACTCGACAACCGCCTCATGACCTTTACGAACTGCCAGTATCAACGGGGTCTGGTTCAACGCTGTCTTGGATTCTATACTGGCGCCCCGGTCGAGTAGTATAGTGAGGAGCTGACAGTGGCCGCCCGAAGCAGCTTCTGTCAACGCGTCAAGACCATCGTTGTTTCGTGAATGCACGTCGGCAGTAGCGAAACCGAATCCATGTCGTTCGAACGCTGTCAACCTGAAAATCAACTCCGCTGAAGATAAAACGGTTTTCCCTTTTCCCTTGCTCCCATCGATCCTGGGGATGGGTCTCAACCACCTCCAGCTCACCAGTGGACGGCACTTCGATGCGAAACCCGTATCGTCGATTATACGTCGGAGCTTCTTTGAATCGCTCAGGCTCGCAAATTCGTACAGATGTTCTGTTTGTTTCAAGGTGAGGTGCCAATATCGTAGTGACTTTGGAGCCTACTGGTCTCATTTAGTCACCCGACCCAGTCCCCGGTGAAACGCGAGTCAAAGGGACGCCAACTAACGCCTTGTTATCATGGCTGGGACGACAATTCAACAATCCAAACGTTTGCCCATCCGCTTTGTGCAAAGGTAAGCTCACATGGAGAAAGCCATGCAATAATTCCGATTTCTCTATGGTCGACTCGGGGTTTCCACGGCAGACAACCGCTCCGCTGTCGGCAAAATCAGCAGGACTGCTAGCGAGAATATTCCCATATACTGGTGTCATCCGGTCAGTATCGTAGCCTTCAGCGGTGAGAGCCAGCCCCCATGCGAGGATGGAATCATCCGTCGAGTTTTCCATTAGTTCCTTTTGCAAGCGCAGGAAAGCCCTATCGCCCTCACCATAGATCATACCCATCGAGACATTGAAAATGCCGAGAAGGCAGTAGGCAATATCCTCGATTCTCTTGGTGGCTCTTCCCGCGGCCCAATACATACGCTGCGCAATGCTTGCGTCGTGTAGATCTTCATGTCCGAGTAAGAATCGACGCGGGATCTTGGTCACGTCTTCCACGACCTCTGCTAACTGAGTTTTCGACCCCATATAGTTCAAGTCTTTGTCATAGAATGCCACGTCTTTGGGTGCGAGAAGTTCCTGTAACGTCCAACCTCTGGTGAACCAAAGACTTGCTCGAAATGCGGCCAGGTGCGCTGTGCCGTCGTCGGAGGAGACGTCGGCAAGAAACGCATAGCAAGTACTTGCTCCCTGATACCAGCGGTACATAGAGTTGATAGCCTCGCCAAGTTCAACAGAGTTGGTTTTGTCGATACAGCAGGTGTCAATCCAGGCATAGTCAAGGCCGTCCTCCTTCGCCTGTTGACAGCATTTCTCCGGCGTGAACTTCCCGAATCCTGGCTGCGAGATAGTGCCGCTTTCGAGGTCTTGAAATAAAATCCTCTCCTCGTCTGCTCCCCACGTGTGCGACAAGATTGCATAAGGAGGCCGACTCCCGTGGAACTGCTCCAGCCTCACCGTTTTGACATTTATGATCCGGATAACCCAGAAGTCCGTCCACGCTCGGCTTTGATAATCGGGCACAAGAGAAACAGGTTTCTTCAGCGAATGACGGATCGTGAGCTATCGCCGGACGTGCAGCGATCGTCAGGAGGACGGCCGAGGTTGCTGAACTCGTGGTATTTCGCCGATCGTGGCGGTTTGTTGCGAGTCGCTAAAAGAACTGCCTTCAATCAGGAAAAGTCTCAACGTGAGCTGATGTCGTCGAGAAGTCGTTTTCTTAGCTTTGGTGAATACATCCGACCAATCTGTCAATGGTTCGTCGGGCGACGACGATGTTAGGAGTCTTGGTAGAGATGAAGTTGCGGAATAAAAAGTGCCGCCTTCGCGGTCCTCAAGCCTGGCAGGGCAAACGGCTTGCAGAAGTGGAAGGAAGTAAGAACGGACGAGGCGAGGCGAGACCCGAACCATATTCGTCAGCCTGAATGCCCCCGTGCGGGCTCATTAGACAGACAATTGTCGCTTCGCAGGACCGGTAGCGCCAGGGTGCTGTCATCATGAACACGAACTGCGATCCAACTGACGCATACGACTCCGCTTGGGAATTGTCAAGATCAGCAGCAACAAGGGCAGCCCCATCAAAGCCTCATGAACACCTAGATTCAGGTTCAAGAAATCTCGACAGTATGCTTATTAATCCGGCAACCCAAGCAGCGGTCGTCCAAAGGTTTCCGTTTACATGTCCTGCATGACATGACGTCTCTGTTGTCTCCCTAACTTTTCCATTTCCTACCAACATCTTTACTTCAACAAGTGCCCCTCCGAGTCAACCCTCTCAGGCCTCTTCCAATGAACAGGAACACCACCCCAACTCTCCTCGCTATACTTCTCCTGCACCTTCTTGCACGTCCGCAAACCCCACTCCGTGACGCCGACCATGGCGCAGCTCTCAAACATGAAAGCGCAGCTGCCGGCGCCCACCTTGGCCGGCCTCAGCTCCGCGTTCCTCGCCCCCTCGCCGCTCGAGGCGTCCGGCCCGTGCCCGCTCATCGTGTTGTGCAGGCTCGCGCCGCCGGGCACGAAGCCGCCAGAGCCGGCCTTCTTGGCGTCGTAGTCGCCCGTGATGAGCCCCATGAACTCGGACATTGTGTTGCGGTGATAGTACGGCGGGCGGAAGGTGTCCTCGGCAACGAGCCAGCGCGGCGGGAAGATGACGAAGTCGGCGATGGCGGTCCCGGGCACGCCGCTGGGCGCAGAGAGCACGGTGAAGATGGACGGGTCCGGGTGGTCGTACGAGATGGTCCCGATGGTGTTGAAGCGGCCCAGGTCATACTTGTAGGGGTAGTAGTTGCCGTGCCACGCCACGACGTCGAAGGGCGTGTGCGGCTGCTCCGTCTTGAAGAAGTCGTTGTTGAACTTTACCCTGATCGAGTAGCTGTTCGAGCCCTCCTGCGCCGTGGCTCCAAAGTCCTCGCTGAAGCACGCCACGGGAGCCTGGAAGTCGCGTGCGTTGGCGAGCCCGTTGGTACCAATCGGTCCCAGCTCGGGGAGGACGAAGTGGCCCTGGTATAGCTCCAGCGCGTACCCCCTCGCCGGGCCGGAGGGGAGGTGGACCTGGTACTTGATACCCCTAGGAATCACGGCAATCTCAAGCGGACGCACGAGGAGCCAGCCAAGCTCTGTACGGATATCCAGCGCGCCCTCCTGCGGCACGATCAACAGATCGCCGTCCGCAGAGTAGAACGCCGACTTCTCGTCCATGCCCCTTCCTGCTGCGTAGACGTACATCCCGATCCCCTGCTTCAGCGTGGGGTCCCCGGCCCCGGCGACGAGCCTCAACCCTTCGACAAAGTCCCAGTGCCGCGCCTCGTCATGGTCGAACGGGTCCCAGCGCAGCTGGTTGGGGATGTACTGCAGCTTGGCGGGCTCCGCCTTGGGTTCTGGGGTCGTGGTCGGGGCGTAGGGCGGGTGCGCGCAGGAGGGCAGGATACGGTAGAGCCAGGCCTGCTTATTGTCGGAGCGGGGCGCGGTGAAGGCGGTGCCGGAGAGCTTCTCGGCGTAGAGGCCGTGGGGGGGCTTTTGCGGGGAGTTCTGGCCGATCGGGAGTGATGCCGGGACGGCTTCGGACCTGTGTTGGGTCGGGTTCCGGAGGTTAGCATTATCTAGTTTGCCGGTGGCACGATTGCCTCGGGAGGTGTGGCATACTCGAGGTGAGAGTCGAAGCCGACCTGGTATCGGTATTTCTCCTTCAAGTCAAAGGTCGTGACAGGCATTTTGGCGGATGGTATGTTGAAAGAAGCGAGCTGATCCAACCCGAGCCGGTCTGTATGGCGGGAGGGACAAAACGGGGAACGACAAAAGTGTGTTCCATGGCTTTAAAGCGATAATGACGCCCTCCCGGCGGAAACGGGGTGATCGAGATGACGTTTGGCATCTGCGAGGAGGGATGGAATTGAGTCCCTTCCAAAGCCGAATGGTCTGTGTTCTGGCATTCCGCGGTTGTTGGAGGTAACGGTAAAGTTGGCGTGAAGCGGCGTCTGCCGACGTTAGCCGGGGCTGGACGTAGGGGTTTTCTTAGGCCTGTCAATTCCGAATTTCCGCTCGTCGGAGAGGATGGATTGGGGTCGCTGGGTTACCCCTCGGAGGATTGGTTTGTTCATGCGGTTCGTCGAAGCCATGGCTTTCCGGAGCTTGGGAAAGGGCAGCTCCGGATTGCAAGCTATGAGGATATTCCTCTAACAGTTCAAGGTGGAGAAGGCATGCTACTATGTTACCTAGGTAATGCTGTAGCTGATTACCCCGCCATTCGCAACGGCAATGAGGGGTTCTCCGGAATTACGTGATATCCAAGTGATGGCTAGGCCCGTCTTCACGAATATTAGATGTGATCTTTCGCAGTTGCAATTGGGAAACGAGCCTCGAAGGCCCGCGCTTTTAGTTGGACACGATGCTAGCAAGCCCGCTCGGGAGTTGGACCCTAGTCCCGCGGGTACTGCGCATAGTGGGTCACTATGCAGACCCGAAAGCAGGAGCTTCCCCATATTCACAACACTGAACCTCACCAACCACGTCTCACTATCGAGTAGCGACAGACAGCAGTACGCGCCTAGCCGGAGAATAGTCCATCTTTAGCATAATCATATCACAGGTTGCTTCAACATTGTGGATCGTCAACGGATCAATTCAATCGGAGGCAAAGGCTTTTACCACCTATGCCCCGCCGAGGCGCCGCCGACGTGCCGCCGACGTCACGTAGGTCCTAGCTAGCACAGCTCGAAGAGTAAAGCTCCAAAGCAACACCCGAACCAATTAACCCAATCCGACGATATCTATCGCAACATCCTATTGCGCCAAGTCGCCATACGAGCCAGAGCGAAGCAAGCCCGTTATTGTAATCAGGAAGTATTGGACAAGATACGCGAAAGTGGTGTGGGCTCATTACTCCTCGTCCTTCTTGTTCTTCTTCTTCTTGCCGCCGCTGGACATTTGTGCGGTGGAGTTGGGCGACAGATGGACGACCAGACGGGTCCATGACTCTTCCTTGTCCCATTCGAAGCCCATCAAGTATGGCTTGTCCAGCTCATCATCCGACTAGCGACAGTGTCAGCACAGCTTTAGTTAAGGTTCACACAATGGCATACTTACTCTCTTTTTGTATGCCTTGTGGATTGCGTCCAAGGCATCCTTGATTGTTACACCCTTGAGGTTCCTTGCAGTTACTTCCATGCCGAGAGGGAAGTGGAGGTCAATCCTCTTTACTGGTGGTTCTGTCAGGTGCTTTTTCAGGATGTCCTTCTCCTCTATCGTGTTCGGCGAAGTGTTGATCTTCCTGAAGAGTAAAATCAGCCAATGGTGAAAACGGAGGGTGGCGACGTGCGAGGCTCGCGTAGTCGATAGCCAGGAGAGACACTCACCATCCCGTCTTTTGTGTCTCGATAGCTATTTGAAGCTCAGTTCCTGCTTCCTCTGTGTTGTGTAAGTCATGTTAGCTGTGGTCCGAGGTATCCGCGATGAAGTGCGGGGTCAGGTTCATGGCAGTGACATACGAAGGTCATTAATGTTCATTACACCCGGCGCGGCGGCGGAGCTTTGCCTGCGCTTCTCCTTGGGCGGAGATGAAGAGAGGCCCTGGACGGCAGAATCGACTTTGGTGAGTGGTTCCGACATGGTGTTGTGTTTGTGGTGTGACTTGATCTGGATGATCGAGTGGTTGTGTGTCTGGCAGCAGGTTTCACATAAGCTTCTGAACTATTGTTTCTCGCGTGACTGCTGCTTAAACTCCGATCCAGGATTGGAGCTCTCGCGTGTCAATGGAGGGGGAGGAAGGTGTACCTTTGAAACTTCTTGGTTGATTGGATTGATGGTTGGGTGCATGAGAAGTTGGATGGAGGAGAGAATAAGAAGGAAAGGAAGGCGAGGGGGATGGACGAGGTAGATAGATGTCGACGAGGGGGGACGGGGCGCCTGACCTCAGCTTGCCCTGGCCGTGCTGGGGCTGGCTCTAACTAGTGCTTTGAGAGGAGAGAGGGGTTCGACGGAGATTGGAGCAGGGGTACATCTGTACATGGAGCAAGCTTGACGCTTCGACGTACCTCAGGTCCCTCTCAGGTCAGGTCGTGGGGAGTGGGCGGGAGTGGTCGAGAATGGTCAATGAGACGGGATGGGATGGTCTGTTTGGTGGCATCGACGAGTCGGGTGCTGGGGGCAGAGAGCTAGCTGCCTGCATCGGCCGTCGAATGGCTAGTGCAAATACATGGTGAATGGGTGGTGAGTGTAGGACGAACAGAAGTATCGCAGCTGGGCAGCTAAGATTGATGATGCATTACGGTTTCGTCAGACCGGGCGGGGTAACTGCCCACGAATGGCGTCGCCAGACGATCGCGTGACTTGGGAGCTCATGAGATGCGCGGGCGGCGAGACGAGGAGATGCACCACGACTGCGAGGAGCGACGGGCGGGCCACCCGTCACCTGCCACGACCCACAGATTGCGAGCCAAGGGGGAAATACCGAAGATAGTGTAGGTACCTACCTACCTAAGGTAGGTAAGGTACCAGTCGAGTGTGCCTTATCTAACGAAGATACGGTACCTTACGGAGAGGAAAGAGCTATCTCGTCGTGCCTTCCCTTGCAATTCAATTCGGATCAGTGGTAAGGTGGTATGGTTGGCTGATCATCCGAAACGGGCATGGCGCAGGCCAAGGGCCCCTCCCTTTTATTCTCTCGTGTGGAAAGAGGGACCACGTTCGGGAAGCTGCGATGGGCGATGCGATGGCGGCAAGGCAGGTAGGTACACGTGTAGAGGTAGAGGTGCAGGTGCAGGTGCAGGTGCAGGTGCAGGTGCAGGTGCAAGTGCAGGCCAGGGCAGGGCAGGTGCAGGCCAGGCCAGGGCAGGTCCAGTCGACGTCGAAGTCTTGATGAATCGGCTTTATTAGTGCGGTCTCCGACTCGGGAGAGTCTGGGGTAAAATCTGGGGAAGGGGTCAAAATACGGTAGGCTGACGCTGACGCCCAGACCCACCCTGATGGCCCAATGACGCCCGTCCCGTCCATTGAGCGAGCTGCCCCGAGAGCCGTGTTAATTAGGCGTTTGAAGGGACGAGCTTCGTCCAGTGTGGGAGGGGAGGGGAAGCCATCTCGACATCATCTTGGTGTGAGTTCTCCTTAGGAGATTCCTATGCAAGATCTCGCTTTCAAGCTCCGAGACGAGAAGCAGCTCAGCTCAGCTCAGCTCATCTCAGCTCAGGGAACAACAGCTCAGGCCTCAGGGGTCGGTGTTAGGTTGTTCATCGGCGCTGAACCGGTTTCCGCAGCGGGCAGCAGCACTGGTGGTGCACCTGGCGATTACCTTACTGAGGTTGGGCGAGGTGGGTCTCACCTCAGTGGCACAATGTACACCGTTCGAGTGGAACCACAAAACAGCCCATCCCACGCTTGATGCTCTCACCTCACCTGATTCCCACCTGCCTCCGACCTTCCGAGAGTGAGACAGCAAACACACCAGAATACATCAGTGAGGTGATGATTTTCCAAGCATCACTTACCTTACTCAAGATCGTCCAATCCGCAAAGGCGACTGATCTGCCGAGCCATGCGAGTGTCACTACTGGAGTTTGTTCGCGAGGGATGTGCCCGGATGAGCAACTGATTGGAGATCACGCTGAAGCCCCTCACTCAGCGATCAATCATTTACGCAGCCGCACAGATCGAACCAAACATCCCTCCCCTAAAGAGCTCACACCACCTTCGCCGTGGTCCGGCTCAATATAATCCATCGGAATCCCTACAGCTTTTTCCCGACGACGACCATTTCACGACAACCTCCCCGAAGGGAGTCTTGAGCTTGAACACCAGCGTGCTTTTGTTCCCGTCTCGCCCTCGCCCTCGGCGGTCAACCCATAACGCATCCATCTCGTCTACGTTCGCCGTCCTCACGACCGTCCTCATGAAGCCATGAATCCACCTCATGCAACTCGCCACCATCCAAGAAAAGTCGTTACACCTCCCCCGAACCGCTGCACCAAAAGCAAACACAACACGAACATGCCATGCCATGTCGCCACGTCCCCACACTACCGCCGTATGCAGTAGCGCCAGCACCAATTTCCAAATGTTCTCCAGTCCCTCGCACGTCCCGGTCGGCACTCGCATTCCAACGTCCCCGCCTCTCGCTTCCCGATGTGAGAGGGGCCCGCTTGCTCCGTCTGCGTCCGCGTCTAAGTATACACCAGTGAATACCGTCCGCTATGGGTCATGAAATAGACGTTCTTGTAACGAGATCGAGTCGATTTATTTTTCGCGTTGCATCCCCCGTGAAAGCGTCTACTTTCCACTGCGCGAGAGCTGTGTTTGTACAAACGATTTTGACGCCTCAGCATGGTAAGTTTAGTGGATTTCCTCCGCTAATAGCTCAGTGGGAACACCGATGTCCCGGCCAAACCGGTCACCACGCATGAAAGACGGCGTTCGAAGTGCGCGTCGCCTCACCCGGATGTTTGGCGACCTGCGCCTGTGCCTGCACCCGCGTCCATTCCATCCGTCGGCCCATGTCACCAACCCCGGCGAACTACTTGAATTCCCCCCCCCCCTTCGAAGCTCGCGTCAAACAAAGCTGAGTAGGACTAGCCAATGTAGCTGAATTGCTAGGTGAGGCAACGGTGACCCCGGATGGTTTGAACTCTAGCTGACTGACGTTTTGGAGAACCTTCGTTCCAGCATGGATCCATCGAACCCACCCCGCGATTCGAGAAAGGATGGCAGCTGGGTGTTATGAATTGGGCGTATCCATGTACATCCTGCTCCTGAGTGCGAAACCGATTAGGAAGCTTGGGGATTGAGGACGATTATTTGCCGGTCGAGGGATGGAAAGCTGGATAAGGCAGCTGAGGGTTGGAGGCAGTACGGGTGAGACGGACGGCGATCGGGTGCGATGCTGAAGCTAGGACAAGGAATGAAGGGTTCGCGCGGGGTCGATGTCACAGCTGGGGACGATCACTCCTCCCTTTGTTGGAGCGGGGTTGACGCCAAACGCCGAGGCCACAGCCCAACTAAACGCCTGGAGCTCTCCGCATTCGTCAGTTGAAGAATCGAATCGTCTCACTCACGCTCGGCCACTACTGAACTTCATCATTCAACTGCGGTTGGAATATAGCGGCCTTGACATCTTGTTGATCGGTAATATCGTCATGCTGTTCGCTTGTGATTGTGACTGAGACCCTCCGCCACCAAAACGACTACGTTCCTCGGCCGGCTAAAGCAGTGCCGGCAGACACGTGTTACCTTCATCGTGTTTGCTGCAGCAGAATCCCATCAGTCTCCAAAAAAAAAAAACCGTCTAATAACAAAGGCTCTTGCCGCTATCGGCGTTGATCACTAGAAGGCACTCATTTCATATCGGATACGCCTCAAGTTTCCCAGGTCCCATCGCGATGAGACTTGTGTCCTCAATGTGAAGACTTCATCCTCGCCCACAGAAAGTGACACCCACTTCGAACACATTATCCACCCAGCAAGGTATACGTGATGGTCTACCGTTAACTTAATCATCCGTCGTCCATGGATTTGCTATCGAATCTCTTGCCTCATCCTACCAGCTGACGCTTCAAATTCTAAGATGTGACTACTTCTACTCTGTGTGTGTGTCTAGTTCGACTTTCGAATGGTCACCTTGTAGCTCTGCTGCTGATGATCGGACTTGTCCATGTCCCGTCGGACCACCATTATCGGCTTGCAATTCAGATAGCTGCCCTTGAAGACGTGGGTGTATCGTCATGTTGCCATGAAGCCCTTGACAAGCTGCACATCGCCTTTTTCCTCAGCCTCATCAGGAAGAAGACCGTTACAGCGACAACGAAAACTCCCAAAATGCTCCCTCCTACCACACCGCCCATGGCAGCAGGACTCGGAGAGCCGTTGTCACCTTTGCTTTCCACAATATCGTCGTTGGAGACGCCAGGTTTGGGCAAGTCTTCAAGCCCGCGTATGTTGTTAAGAAAACCCGCGACACCCGAATCATATCGGACACCCTCGAGGTTGCTACGCCGTGTCACGATCAGCGAATGGCACGCGCGAAAAAAAAAACAGAGCAATCAAAAGCTTACCCCTCGTTTGATGATATCCGGAGAATCGTACTCGGCAGCCTGGGCATCGAAGCCGTCTTTCCAGACCAGCTCTGTGAGATCCAATACACCAATACCCTGGGGGAACGGATCCGGCTCGAGCGCCCAATACCGGCTTGTGTGGTTGGCACCGCCAATCGTGATCATCTGACGTTGGCCGGCCACGACACACGACACCTGGGAACGCGGTCGCTCGGGGTTGTAGTGTTGCTTGCTTCCAGAAGAAGCCTGGGATGCTGAGGATCCAGACATCGTCGTAATCATAGGTAGACTTTCCACCGAAAACGAACACTAATATTTCAAAACTTAGCAATTTTAAATTATTAAGTTCTAATTAACGTGCGACGTCGGCGCGTTTTCCGCCTCGAAAATTCGACACAAGACGCGCGCGCAAAATGGTCGTCAGAACTCACATCTCGTACGTGTTATCTCGACTCTGCGCCACGACCGAGCACAGCCACCTACGCCGGCCCGGCGGGGTCCCCGTTGTTCTTTGTGAATACCATCTCTTCGTCGTGGGATCCATGAACCACAGCTGCTCCATGCTGCGGTCTTGAGGTTGCCCACTGCCCGAGTGGAATTCGCAGCCTCCCAGGAGCATTATCAGCCCGTTCGAGCCAAACGTCGGACATTAGTGCGCGCGCTGCCGGAGTAAAGGGTCTTGAACTCGGAATGCGGTGCTTCGGTACGGTTGGACAAAGCGTCTTGGCCCTGCTTTGCGGATGCGTAGTCGACTTGCAGGAAACCAGGCAGAAAGGCCCCGAGGGGACTGCCTTCATCATGGTTCTGCGTGTTCTCGGCAACCCCTCCGAAATAGAAGCCCGATCCCGGCATACTAACAAAAGATCCCCCGTGCGAGCGAGTGAGATTGGACGTGGTCGCAAGACTCCAAGATCCGCCTCCGCTGCCGTCGGCTTGGAACTTCCACACCTCCGCGGCCGCTGTGCTTGGTATTGACTTGCTCCCAATGAAGCCTCCCCAGGTATTAGAAACTACTACTGGATTCGTCTGTGAATTTTGCCTGTCTTTGAACTTTTGGGGCATTCTTTGGAATCTGTCGTATTCGTACATTATCTGGCCTCCAGGAACTCGAGAGGTCTATGGATAGGGTGCTACCGACTACCCGATAAAGAGCTTGTTACTGGGGCTGGTAATTTGCCATGGAGAGTAGTGGACATAACAGTCTTCAGCTTTTGAGACGTCCCTTGAATCTCCTGAGATATCTGACCTCCATCGATGTACAGGTAGGTTCCAATGACCATGGCTGTACTGATTGCTAGAAACTTCGCCTGTGTAGAATCCGAGAAGTCATTGTCAGGCATACCTCTTGCCCAGTCTCTGCTTAGGAAGTCGCCCACTGCCGGGGCGTCGGATGATCCATCATCGTCGTTCGCGCTTGCAATCCTCACCACATACTCGGTGAGCAGGAGCAACGGCGCTCGCGACTCCACAAAAGAAGGCTTCATCGACGGATTTCGCGAAGCAAAAAGCCTTGAGTCGGTTGTAGCTGCCATGCGAGCATGTCTGGCGCAATTACGCGATAGATCACCTTGGGCGAAATTTAAGGAGGATCGAAGCTTGTGCGACGTAACATGAACAAAAAGCAAGAGGCAGTCCTTCTGGGTAGACAAGTAAGCCAAGGGCGAGCGAGCAAGTTGCGAATATAAGAAAAGGATGCGTCAAGTGTTTCACCAACCTCGCGTAACGGATCCGGGGAAAACGTCCCCTATTTGGGTAAACAAACTACCATAAAGTAAGATCATTATGGCTGATGGTTTTGATCTTGTCTCACGGGCCGAGGCGGTTTCATTGTCGAGCCTGCCTACACATTTCAATGCGTCTTGGGCATGTCTTGGAAAAGGCTGAGGGCAGGTCACACCATGATTCCACGTTTCCCTCCCGTCCGAAGCATCGCCTTGCTTCCCCTTGATCGCATTGTTCAGGCGACTTGCTTCTGAGTTCTCTCCTAGACTCCTTACGGAGATGATGTTGTCGCTGGCCTTACCCACAAAACAGGGCTGCTACGTTGCGGGAGAACTAGGTTCGAGTTCATGGCTTGAGACCATGGGAGCACATGTCTCACAAGGGCTGCTGTGATACAAGCCACGATGCGCGGCCAAGCCGGATTTCGCCGTATCGTTCCAAACAATGGCTAAATAAGATGCGAATAAGATGCGACCAACAGAGCCGGCGGCTTGGCGTGGCGGCAAGGCGCCGCGGCGCCTTGCAGCAGGGAAGAAATACTCATCAGCTGGGTCAGCTCGACAGGGCTGATAAGGCAGAGCTTAGTTTTATATGCGATTTATGAGCTAAAATCGTCTGCCTCAATGAGGAATCCTGAATTTTCTCATGAGCGAGACCACCGCGTGTATATGCGACCTTTCCATGTTGCTTGTGAAACGAAATCAATGGAAGGAAACGATCTCAACGGCGTTCATTGAAGCAGCTGATTATTCTGTACTATGTCGATTAGTCAAATTCTAGCGTCACCGACGCGCCAAACACCTCCGACTTGTAGAGATTGCTTTCTTTGGACTCCTCCATGAAATCGATATCTTGCCCAATCTCGAATCTGGCCAACCTCACTGAGCTTCCAATCCCGGGATTGGCATATCCTCAACCAACTTCTTCCCGTCGAACGTCGGCATTTTAGCGGCCGTGACCACAACAAACACTCTCGCAGTCGTCGTATCGCTCTTGTTCTTCCAACCGTGAAGAGTACCGCGCTGCACAAACACGTCGCCGCGCCTCAAGACCTGCGTCTCCCCGCCGCCGAGAGACAATTCCAGCTCGCCCTCGACCAGAACACCCGTGTCGATACTCTCGGTGCGGTGCAGAGGAGCCTCGCTCCCCGGCAGAAAGTCGACGAAACGGGTGACGAGACCTCCGCGGTGCGCGATGCCGACGTCGTTGGGGAGTTTGGACTTGTAGAACTCTAGCTCCTTGTTGTCGGGGAGCGGTGCGGGCAGAGATGGGGTGGTGTAGGCGAGCCAGAGGTCCATGCCGTGAGCGGACGTCTTTTCAAGCTCTTGGGGAACGCTCCTGTCGATCACTGCCTGGCCGGCGTCGTTGTGGGTTGTGATGATCCGCCGGGGAGCGGGGAGGGGCTCGTACGATGGCGCCGCGTCGGAAGACATGTTGGGTGGCTCGACGGGCGAAATTTGAGTTGTCCGGGAGAAGGAGAACCAATCGCGACGTGTTTGCGCGACGACGTGGTTGGCTTCCTTTTATACTCAAAGATCAGCCACAAGATCTACGTTGGCTGTTCTGCTTGGGATTCGTAACTTGCTGGGGCTATCAGAGGGGTTGAATGGGCCTGGTACCCACGAATCCGAGATTACGTGGGTATGAGCTGCAGAGTTCGGTCGGGATGTCGTGCATCTAGGTCGGTTGAGGAATGGCAAATGAAAGCAGAGCGGGTTTTACTTAGTCTTATTCCGGCCCGAGAGTCTAGTAAGAACGGTGCGCTGCGTCGCAATTTCCGAGTGCTCGTCAGCTTACTGCATGAACCCAATGTTGGTCACTAGCTCGGAGGTTTTCCCTCTTACATCCCATTCCTTGCTCACCACCAAGTTTCCAACAATGAAGGGATTCGAGCTGCTCGCTTGCGGGGTTTGTTTGCGTGAGGCTTGATTGCTGCCCGGTTTCTTCAAGCTCGAGCATGATTGATCGGTGTTGTGGCCTCGACGTAACCGGCTGGAGCAGGCGCAGCCCAAAATGCAAGCAATTTGCACGAGTTTTCGAACTGCCGATGCGAAATCACTGTAAGTACGGACCTGTATTTTCGGGTCAATTCTTCACATGCTTAGTCGCACATATGCTGCTGCTAGTCCAACAAGGAGGTTTCTGAAAGAAAGGGTCTAGCCTGGCAGTCTTTGATCTGTGTTGGTGTAAGTCAAGCGGTCTTCCACTGGTCGGCATCCGATTTTTATCTTTGGAAGAAAATTATGCATGGTCCGAACATACCTTCGGCCTATGGTTGCCCTGAGCAATGCTTCCGCATGGCTGTGCTAGATGTAGTTTTGGATCGAAAGGGTAGCATCTTCAACCCTCAGTACGGAGTGATGGAAATCCACCAATCTTTTTGTGGTCAAAATATGGAGATCAAGCATGAGACAATGCGACTGGTATGATTGCATTGATGTCGAAATATTACTGACTGTAGATTGAAGCCTCCCTCAGTGGCCAACACGCCCCTTTAAAGCCGCTTCACGATGCTCTGAAGTCGGGAAAATGGACGGCAAAACTGCTCGGGGACCAATCCCAGACGACTATAGGCAAACCGATCGTCAGCGTGCTCTCCTACCCACAAAGTGAGCTCGTTCTTCTTGTCTTCATCCAAATAGGTCTCTGGCATGCGCCCATTTTGGAAATATTCGAATTTGTTCTCGTCATCCTCGTCCAACCATCGTTGAAACGAATCCTCGTCCTCCTTGCTATTCCCAACCGTAGACTCTGGTGTGCTTGCGTTTCGACTGGCCATGTAAATCCTCTTAAAGAGTGGGCCAACTCGGATGTTTTCGTCAAGTTCTTTGCCAACGTCATCCTCAAGTCCATCGATCATGTCCTCGTCCACGTCTGCTTCACGCTCCTCTGCCTTCATCACAACGGAGTCTGGTCTTCCAGCGTTGCCAGGGCCCAGGGATAGAGTTGGAGACTCGAAGTCGCTCTCCTTCGGCCAGGGCCAGAGTCCTTTCATGACAGTGTCTACATTGATCGTGTGTAAATTATGCCCTGGCTCGAGCAACCAGTAATGGTATATCAAAAAGCCCTCCCTGTTCCACGCGAAGACGCGAAGCGGCTTCGCACCGCCGTCCAACAGACTTTCAACCGGGCATTGGCCCAGAAGCCCCACGCTCTCAGCGCATACGGCTAGATGCGCAGTCCAGTTCTGCTCGGAGTCGGCAAACACCCATCGGCGCGAGTGCTTCCAGCGGTCGCGTTGAAAATTTCCAGGGCAGATGCTCACCGTGACGCAGCCGGTGTTCTGGACTTCGTCTTCCAGTTTGATGTAGAACCCATCGCGCATCAGCTTGAATATGTTCCTTGTGAACACGTATAGATTGGCTTCCCATGAAGAGTATTTCATAGTTTCGTAAAACGTCTCGCGAGACGATTGGAACCACTGAAATCTCGCATTGTGTTTTGGGACATCGCCGGCTTTGGCTTTGGTGATTGTGAGCTCTTCAGCCCCGACGGCACGCATGTGATTTTGCGGTTCCAATCTGCTGCGAATCGGCGATCTTGTTGTCATGATGCAGGACTGTGTAAACTCGACTATGTTGATATTCGTCGCAGGTTTGTTTTGCTTGCTGGTGGCGTTGAAGATTCCCTTTTTGTCAAAGTTTCAGACCGGCAGAACGCAGAAAATGGAACATATATACTAATCGTTTGCTACCGGAGACGCACAATTACCTCCCTCGAACTTATAGATCTAGAACGGCTGTTTTAGCCTGGCCTACGAGGCCTTGACTTGTTAATAGAGTTCAACTAAAAGTTGGTAGCTTGTATCATTTCTCCCTGGCCAAAACCGTGGATCCATTCTGCAAGTCTGATTCCAAGACGAATCAAGTCGATTAACAACCGATGCTGCGATGAGGTACTATAGTGCCGCCATGCCAGACCCCCATCCCCTAACTAACCAAATACTGTCCCTACCACGCCAAACCTGATCGTTTCATCTCCTGGTTGAGACCACGAATGTCTGTTGTCCTAGGGGTATACATCGGAACCTCGTCCGTATTGTCTTCGGAACTGCCGTCGCGTGGAGTAGTTGCATCCGCATGTGTCTTTTCTCCAAAACATCTCTCCAGTCTCCGCCACGGCCACAGACCCGTTAAGGCCATGTCCTCTTGGATCGTATTAAAACTTTCCTGAGTCTGGTACGCGTTGTAGTAGTATACGAGCAGCTTCTCCTGATTCCATGCACTGCCGTGAGCGATTCGGCCCGTCGTCAAGTCTCGTAGTCGGAACGCAGCCAGGACGCTCAGGTCCTGCGCTCCAACGAATAGGTGTGCCATCCATCTACCCTTTGGATCCCGAAGAACGAAGCGGCGGAGATGGACCCAGCCTTTTTTCTCGAGCATGTCGGGGGATGCATTCCGGAGAATGCAGCCAGACTGCGTCACCTCGTCGTCTGGTGAAAGGTAAAAACCCTCTCGCATGAGGTTCGAGATGTCTTTGGTCTGGACGAGAAGCCGTGCCTCCCACTTCAGGCTTGGCAATCCGTCGTTTGCGGCTCTGATTTTGTCGAAAAATGTGAACTCGATGTTGTAGGGCGGCACCTGCAAGGCGTTCTCCTGGGTGATTTTCTTGGGCTGACTGAGACCGGCACCCATGTTGACAATATTCTGGTTCCTTCAGGAGTAGGTGGGTTGGTGTAGTTAGTTGGTTCTTCGTCTGGGTGAAACCTGTCTTTATGTACCTCGCTGAAGACACCTTGTTGGGCAGTCGAAACTCAATTTTGGGCCTTTAATAGACCATAAAGAGTCAGTAACGCAAGTTTGACGTGGCTGAGTCCCAGACTGCTTAGCTTTGGTGGTGCATGATCAGCTCGTCGACGGTCGGCCTCCAGCATGATGCATCGCAGGGAAATTTTCAAATGCCACAAACGCAAAATTTTCCAGCAAAGTATGCCAGAAATTCTACGCCTCAGTTTTGAGAGTGAATTGCCAACGAGCTGATTGAGATAGTGTGATTCATCAAGTTTCTTTGACTTAGGAAGTGGCAGACTCAAGTTATGAACCAGAACATGGCACCTGCTGGGGGAATAGGCAACGCCTCAAGACAATGATCGTATTGATCCGACAGTTGGTAGCTCTTATCCGAGTTATTTCACGTCGTAGAAGCCCTCAATCTGATCCCCCGAGTCTATCTTACAGTCACTCTCATCGGGCCAAGGCCAAAATCCCCCAAGCGTCGTCACGCCCTGACACAAAGTATTGTAATTGTCCTCCGTCTTCGCCTTACACTGAAACAACTGAAGACCCTCATCGCTCAAGGCTCTGCAACATCTTATGCGGTACTTTACGAAATCAGACGCCCGAAACTCGCTCACAGTGCTAACCTTGTCTGCCATGACGAAAGCGTATACGGTCCACTCCATGCGAGGGTCTCTGAAGATGAAGCGTCGTGTGAGGAGTGGACCCGCGTTGTTCCTAAAATTCGGGCATTGATTCTCGAGAATACAGCCGGTCTTCGTTACTTCATAGGCGAGCGATAAGTTGAGACCGTTGCACATCAGGCGAGGTGCTTTCGGCGTCGAAGACGACCACTACCTCCCAGTTGTCTCGCAAGTCTTTGTCGGTAGAGAATTGAACGACAAGATTGTACTTGGGGATGCGGATGGCATTTTTTCTTGGTGACCCTTCGGGACTGGCTGAAGTAGATAACCTATGGTGTCGATCTTCGGAGCCCCAAAATCGTGTATACAACTTTGATGGATGTTTGGCTTGGATGCTTATTTCGAAACGATACGACATACCCAGCCTAGCGAAAGTTATCAAAAGATGGTCACGCTTGTATCTTCTTGGTTCCCCTCTATGGACTGTTTGACTTTCTGATTAGTGGTGCAGCTACGGTAGGTGATCTGTGCTCCCAAGCAGTTCAAAGTTGATGGTCTTTCTGAATCCGATGTTGATTCTCAGCGTACACTCTGTGTGGCTTCAACCATTCGATAGCAGCCAAGCTTACAGCGCACTGCCACATCACAATCCCAGAGTAGTTGAATGCTTTGTGGATTTGTCTAGTGTGACAGCTCTAGTTGGTGACCTTTTTTTTTTTTTTTTTTTGGCCTCACCACGTCTTTCGTCTCCGTCCCTTTGCCAACTAGCCTTCGTCGGTTTTCTGCGATTTGATTCTCCTTCACTGGACCTTGAGAAGCCAGCCGTCTCCCTCCTTACCCTTCGCGCTAATGCCACCCCAAAAGATAAGGCTCTTCGCATCCGCCGCACCAGCACCGAAATAACCACGGGGACCTGGATGGGCCTTGCCCTCTGTCTTCACTTCTTCGTTTGGCACAAGCTCCACCTCAGCCCAACTGAATTCCCCAGACTCCACGCGAGGCAGCCTGTCTCGAATAGCATCCTTGACAGCAGCAGCGGTAAAACCATGGCTGGGAAGCTGAAGTGCCCATATGTCGGTATAGTAGTCTTTCTCGTCGGACTTGGTATCCTTGCCGAACATGTGGACAAGGTATTTTCGGCCGACTCCAGTGTCAACTGGCACGAGAGCGCCGCCTTCACGGGGGCGCGGGCCAGGTACTAGCGGGTTTGTGGGGAAGTTGACGGTTTTCCATTGCAAAGCGCCGGGCTTCTCGCGCTCAGTCTCATTCGACTTGAGGTCCAGATAGTGAATCGCACCGCTCATGTCCGAGTCGGTTCCGATCGTGTACAGGACATTGTCGACAAACGCGGCGGCGGTGGGTGGCTGTGGCGCAGCCGGCAACTCGGTCCACGCGAGAGTGTCGAAGTTGTACAACCAGGTCTCAGTGCTGGCCTCTTGGCCAGGAGCAGTGCGTCCCCCGTGGAGGACAAGGATGTCTTGAGAAAAGTCGACGAAGATGTGATGGTCAAATCTTGGGGTGAGGGTCTTGCCGATCTGGCTGGCGCCCTCGATCTTGGTCCACTTCAGACTCTCCGAGTCCCACAACCACATGCATGTCTCGTCGATGGGCTTGCCGCTGGCGTCAGCACCGCCGTGAATGATGGCAAACTGGCCGCGAGCGCATGCTGCATGTCTCGTGCGCGGGGCTGGAATGTAAGTCTTGCCAGTTTCTACGTCCTGCATGGCGAACGCGGGATAACAAGCGTATGCTGCCACGGGTTCTCCGTTAGTGACGGCGGGTAGGGATAGCACATGAACATCAGTCGTGCAAAGTTGGCCGTCGGCAGTCTCTCCGCCGAAGATACAGGCCTTGTGGTTGATGACGGTAACTGAGTGATGAGAGCGCGCCAGAGAGAGGCTGCGAAGCATGTCAGTCGGAACCTTTGTAACGACTATGCCGATGAACTCACGAAGCATCGTCCTGGGGAGTTGTAGCAATTTGAGATAGGGAGACCTTGAGAGGCTGTGTCGGGCGTGCTACAGCAACGGCAGCTCCAGCTTCAAGGCTGGTCGAGACGACCTGCTCCGCGACGACAGCGCCAGCTAGTGCTTCTGCCATGACTGCGCCTCGTTGAGGTGTGGTCTTTCGGTTTTGCGGGGCGTTCCTGAGACGGAGATTATGGTGGTAATGGAGACGAAGATTCCAAGCTTGATCGTGCACAGCCTGAAGTTTGGTGTGTATAATGGTGAAATTGTTTGCTCAACAAATACAGCGGGATGTTTTCACACGTTGGTGGTTGAGGCTGAGGCAGAATGACCTGCCCTGCATCTGATTGTGAGGAACGATGGGCTGGGGAACGTTGAATGACGTAGCTCAGCTCCTTCTCTGCTGGCGCGGTGTGACGTCACGTGTCTGGGGCCCGATGTTGATCTCCTGTGAAATCGACTGCGCCTGCCTTTTCATTGAATTATCGAAAGTGAGATAACAGGCAAAGGTTTGAGAAGGAATGAAATTGGCTGAACGGATATGGATAGGTAGCATATCGACTGGACGAACCCCTAATACAAGAATCCGGCCCCGGGCCGCAGTGTCATGTGCGTTGCTCGTCAGTCAAGGTCTACGACGACGACTAGGTCGGTTGAAACTGAAGCACACAAATTTGGTGCCCTAAGAAAGTTTCGCATCCTTTAGTCCACGTTGCCGTTGGAATGAATAGACGGGTTTTCTTACCTTTTGGGCAGCCAGAATGCCTTCATCCAGCGTAAGAATATGTGCTTACAAGAATATGTGCTTACCTTACCACACTACGAATGAGTTAGTTTCGAATACCCAGAGCCAAGTCTGTTTCCCATGCGGCAAGTATGCGTGAAAGCCATGGGCGACACGAAACTCGTGAGTCGATGGAAGGAGCTGCTCAAGCCTGCGGTGACTGCAACCTCCGGGGACGAGGTCCGAGAAAAGCGGGTCATCGGTCGCCACGATGTCGGGACTCGAAGTGGGACCCGGAGATGATCCGGCAAGGATGAATGCGACCTTGAACGCCTATTCGTTTAAACCAGGCAACCAACAACAGCCTAGATCTCATGTCTTTTCATTCGACTCAGAGCTTCAGGCTTTGACGTTGGTCCTTACTAGGGTTGCGATATTCAGCGCCAAACGACTTGGGCCAAATGGCTCCGACAGGGGGCGGCTGAGCTTCTTGCACCGACATACGTGACAAACACTGCATTGGTAGGGGGCTGAGACTATTTTCTCGAATTGATCGTGGGTTGATTTATCGCTCACAGCCTGATGAATTTCCGGCCCTTAAGGTACTGGGAGTGTTGGAGGCGGCGCAGCAGAATAAGGTAGTCCGGGCAGTATTCCGTAATGTGGGGCGCAGGCCTCGCATCTACAACACCACCGCCCTCCTGCCCTCCTGCCCTCCTACCTATTTCTCATCATGATAACTTTCTGCGTATACTCGTACCACCCCTCACCGAGCGAGACCAACCCTTGTCCGCCGTTTTGGCGACATCTAGGTAAGAAAGCTGACACAGGTCGCAGAACTTCAGCCAGCTCCTGGACTCCTGTTTAGGCCAGGGCCGCTTGTTCCTCATTTTCTCCCATGATAGGTAATATCTGAACTTGTCCAAGGTCGCAAGTTCGAGTGTGGGGGTGGTTTTGACAGATTGGCGCCGTGCCGAATGTCGCATCAAGCTTAATTTCCTCTTTTTCGAGCTGTTGAGGGGATGCATCTTAAGGGCGCCTTGACGCCCGCTCCTCAAGTCTACGTCTCTTGTTTTGAGACTCATCCTATTCGCCTACTCTGCTTCCGACTCTTATACAACCTTCTCTTCGTTTTCTTTCGGCTGGTCCTTCTTTAGTATCTCAACTTTGAATAACTTATTTCGATTCTTCGAATTTTCCGTCTCCAAGCAGCAACCATGAAGTTCACCGCCGTCGTGTCTCTCGCCCTCGCTACCGCCGTCGCGGCCATGCCCACCGAGAACCTGTCCAAGCGCCAAACCGTTGACCGCGGAAGCAACACTCTCGTCTTCAAGGAGCAGGGTGGCGTGCCCGGAAACGAGTGCCTCACTTTCCGCAACAACGGCAAGCTGCCCCGAAACAATCTCCTCTTAGTGACCAAGATCTAACAACGTCCACAGGTGAAATCGTCAATGCCGCTTGCGTCAACACCGCCGGTGACAGACAGATCACCCCCTCCACCAGAAACGGTAACGACGTTCTGCTCGTCCAGCGTTCGTTCAGCAACGGTTTCCGTCCCGACCTCGCCAACAAGGAGGTCTGCGTCGGATTCAACGGCACCTCCTTCCGCGCCGAGGACTGTGCTGCGAGGAACAATAATTTCGTCGCCTCTGGCGGCGCTTGCTTGGACGGTCACGACGCCCTGGCTCAAGTCACCGTCTCTGCCAACGGCCAAAACTGCGCCAGGTTCACCACCACTTCTGTCAGGGCCACCGCCCCGTAAAGGGACACGGAAGGCTTTTGGAAAAAGATCGGGTTTGGGCACTAACATCGAAAACAGAGGGGGCTAGGATATGTGGGTTAATGCTCACAGAAAGAGGATTGAGCCTTTACTTGGGCGGTTTGCAGCAGCGGTGGCTAACATGCCTAGATTCGAGGACGCTGAGATGTTTGCACACGTGTGGTGGACGCCCTCGAAGAGCGGAGAAGAGGAGGACGGTGGCGATGCACCGTATGGTAGGGACAGCGTGCACAGGTGGGTTGTGCGGTATCTTGCTGGCCGTGGCGGCGGCGACGACGAAGGCGAGAGCAAGACCACGACTCCGGTGGTGCAATGGCAGGTCGGCGACTGGAGACCTAGCGCAGATGTCATGGCGCTCGGGATACAAGAGTGGCTTGCTTCTGAGTTTACAAAAGGCAGGCCCTTGTCGGCGACCGATGATACGATGCGACTCCGATTAGTTTGATGTCAGTCAAGCGGCGTGATATCAGACTCGAGTGGTATGAGTAACACTTTAGAGGTTGAGGCGCCTCAAAAGAGTTCCCCTAATTTGCAGGGCAACGGAGATGATCGCTGTTTTGTTCATTCATTGGAGCCAAAAAAAGCGACGCCTTCCTCTAAATTTAAAAGACAACCTGTACCGCAGATCGACATCCGACTCATCAGCTAATGGGGCCTACGACGGATATGCAACACTCACTGCATGTTCTGTAGTTGATGATAATTATTCTCTGTTTGCTAGAAAATCTGCTGGCTCAGGCTCGTCCTACAGCTCAAGGCCTTCAAAGGCTGTTAGTTCTGCTGTCACTGTTGTCACACTAACTCTGAAGACTACGACACCGGCCTCCTACAACCGACACCACCATCGGGAGCATCTACATCTGAAAGCACAAGCAAGGCTATTAGAATGTGTCCTCATCATTGGAGCCTGACGTTTGCTCTGGCTTTGGGGGCGACAAGCACGTTCACAGCGTGCGTCACTGCCGTAAGAAAATTGAGAACTATTCACCAGGCCCAACGCGTCATTGCATAGCCCAGCATACGGCGCTTTTTATTTGGAAAAGTCTGTTTGGGGTAGTCACCGTTATCTTGGGCTTTGCGTCATAAAATCAATTCGGATTCCATTCAGTGGGTACTTCCCAGAGCGTAGCTCATAGGAAACAAATTAGTGTGGAAATTTCTCTATCATTCGTAGGTTTTGGATTTCCGTCGAACTCGGCTCATCTTGTCTAGGGGCTGGAACGACCTTGCAAGTGACGAAACTCCTCATGAGATGGATCGACCAAAGTGTGTAGTCTCTTGGTACATGCAGTCTGATACTCCTACTGCAGCACTCTAGATAGAGAGGGGGAATTCATAGGTATTTAACGGTGCTTCTAAGTGGCGCTTGTGTCCACGCTGTAGATGAAAACGAACGCATCATGAATTGGTTTCTTGTCATAGTCCAAACAGTATCCTCTAAGATGTATTATATATCAGGCCTGTGTACTCATTTGCAGCCCCCCTGAGCATCTGACGCCCATGTTTTGATGTGATTCAAAATATTGACTTACTTTTTCTTCTCGGCACGTCGAGTGCAGACACCGACTTATCTTATTCGTCAATTACTTTCCGAAGTAGGTGCATTCTTCCATTCACGGGCTCGAAGCACAGCGACTATCACAGCAGACGAGTAATATATGCCCATAACGGGCTGATTTCCGTAGTGCTATCATCACGGGTATTCTGTCAGCGACGAGCTGTGTAGGCGCATATTGGTATGACATCTACGAAGAAGATGGGACTGAACGACCATGGAAAGAATGAAAAAGCTCACCGTCAGGTAGGATACTGCAAGTTCGTTTGCATCGTCAGATCCGGGCTCGTGGTTCAGCCACGCCACACGGGTTTGAGGAAACCACGCCGTGTGCTCTCTCGCCCATTGCCCGGGAACAAAGTGGTCAGTTCCGATTCCGAAAGATTGCGGATCAGGCACGCCGCCAATCTCAGGATCGTAACTGTGTTCCCACATTATGGGAGCTCGAGGTTGGCCGGACAAAAACACTTTACTAGTGGCCCAATCCATGTCACCGGCCTCGTCGTTTTCGGAGCTAGTATCGTCCACCGACCCGTAGTCTTCTACGGGAAGGTCGCGCAACTCGAGGAGATATTCCTCCCAATCTGAATCGTCCAACACTGCAGTCACTCGAACGTCATTGGTGAAACGCCTCAAATCCAGATAGATCGTCATGTCCAGTCCCTTGAGCCCAGCAACAAGGTCGTGCTTCGCCGCCGTCGAGATATGTGGATAAGCATGCGTGCATGTGAAGCCAATGACGCCACCTGCACTGTAGTCAGCACTTTTGTATACATCAAACGTCGGGAATCCGGAAGCTCAATACCCTTGGGGAAGAACCCAGAGCAGTTGATGAGATCCGCCAGAGGTTTGTAGAAAGGCAAGGTCCGCTGATCCAACGCTGTGTTATCAGCAGCCATGGCGCAGGGACCTTGAGAACTCCAGAAGAGATTGCATGTCAGCGTCACCCGATGTCCCGAAGTCACTGGGAGAACCTCGTGCTCGCAGTCGGAGAAGAAGGCGGCCCATTGGACCTTGGCAGTCTCGCTCGCCGGCGCCCAGTGGTGCACGACTTCTCGACCAGAATGACGAACAGCGAGTTCACCACCTGTGCGATATCGCCAGTATGCTCGCCAACTTCAACCAACCGTCGTGATTGCTGCTCAGGTGTTTGTCTCGCGGTGGAAGAATTCTTACCGCTGTGTTTATACGGCAGGCAGACGACCAGTGATGCCATCCGTTGTTCGGATCGTGGCGTGTCCACGTGTGGCTTAAATCTGCCAGATGGTGACGAGTAGACCTGGACACAGGAGTGATTAGCAATTTAACGACGCAGCATGCCAGAAGCCCACTATGCCTCATGTGTTATGCCAACTCACATTGAGTTTGTACAGTTCTGCTCTCAGACTTCGGTGGGATTCATTTCTGTCAAGGGCTACATTGGCCAGTGCTTGGTTGACAATATCAATGATGTTATGTTCGTAGGGATTAAAGTCCGTACAAAATTTGTCTGTGTCAATCTTGCCAGCCTTGCGGTACTCTTCGTCGTATACCTCCTCCTCCATGCCGGCCGAACGTAGCGGGTTCGCAGTCCTTGACCAGCTGCTCGAACGAATTTTGGGATGCCGCGTCATCTTGGACCGGGAGATTCGCTCTGAGTCCTGACCCAGACTGAGACTCATCTGACGGGGAGTCCCAGCGGATTGTGATGGGGCGTTTTAGGTCGACAATGTCGCCGATGGGGAAGACAGACTTGCTCTTGTGAGAGGCGAGGGCTTTCTGGAACGCTTTGAAAAGGGCTCACAGCGTCCTGAGCCCCCTGCCCGTCGGGGATGGTAGGGTTAGGGATGGCTTCGCTCATGATTGTGTCGGTTTCCCGGCGCGTGGCAAGGCGACGAGGGAAACATTCGAGAGAAGCAGGGATGAAGAGAATTATATCTCGTGATTGCTTGGTATAAAATGTCGTAATAGGGCAAAGTCTGAGGTAGTTGAGCCTGGAAGGCGTTTGATGACTTCTGCTATGAACGTGAAGAAATGGCGGAGGAAGTAGCTGCATGAAGTCACACACGTGAGTAAAAAGGCGAATCTGAAAGTGCTTGTCAAAGGGGCACCACCTTTAAGAAAAGAGATGAATCTGCAATGTTGGGTAGACCTACTTACTTCTTATTTAGAACCAGTGAGCAATCTCCTCAAAGTCCCCACACTTTGAGACGGTTCCCATAGCTACCTCATAGTTTCCAAATCAAGGGACCACCGTATTTTGAATAATTTCGATTTATTGTTTATATGACTTGGTTGCACCAAACTTTGGAAAAGCAAATAGATCAAAAATTTGGGCACGGCCTTGAAACAGAAGAAAGGGGAGGATCAACATCAAAGGTTTCCTTGTCGCCGGTCGTGCCCGTAAAAGCACACAAATGTAATTCCTCTAGTCTTTTTGAAAGATACCCCGTCTGTCAAACTAAAATCGTCCCAGTCTGGAGCCGAACTTCTCTTTCAAGTCTAACGTCACACATTCGAGATGAGACCAGGTAACTCCTTCTTCGCCTTGCCATTGAGGCTCCAAAGGCCATGTCGTACGATCTTTAATTCATTTCACTATGGCTAGCAAGGCGAGCAAGAACAAAATATGAGATTTGATCAACCTTACGGGAAAGAAGACCTCGCAAGCAAAGGAACCTCAGTTCTTGATCCTCCAAATGTGGCGAGTGAGAACTTGGCTGATGACACCTCGCCAAGTGTGGCTGAGCAGCATCCCATCCGTTACACCACCACGCGCTGCCCGATCGTTCGATTTAAACCGCCCGGCTTCTTCCAACCCCCAGTCCCGTCGTCGCGTAACACCAAATCCCCCCCCTTCCATGCTATGCTAAGGTACTGAAAGCAGCCCGTTCAACTCGCCGTCAGGAAAACCGGCCGGACCCCAACTGTCAGAGGTCCGGCCCAATGCCCATGATATCATATGTCCGCTTGGCAAGGTAGTCACCGCACCGCCCGACGAGCCGTCTCAGGATGATTTGCGCCCCAGGGTCCACCCATGTGACGATGTCATCTCCCCGGCCATCGCCTCCGCCGGCGTAGGGCCCAACTGAGGTAGCAGCAGCTCAGCAGAGGTGCAGGTGCAGGTGCAGGTGCAGCTCACGGCCTGGGCTGAGCTCTTGATGGGTTCCGGTTCCAGTGTGCTTTTGAGTGCGCCCAGCTACGACCGTGACCTTATCGCAAACATGATGTCGTGTAATGTCGGAGCGACGTGTACCTGCATCAAAGTGCGTCTCCGTACGTCTCTCATGTGCCCGACTTCAGATGCGACTTCTCATCCCTTTGGTGAACGTGTCCGCCATTTCATCTGATGTCTTCCGTAAGAAAAGAACGCCTTTTGGTACGAGTGTACGGACAAGACACGCAACAGCACACCAAAGCAAGGTTTAAAAATCGGCACCGGCAACCTGCACCCATCGCTTGCTTTGCCCATTGGATCGGTGAATGGGCAGTGCCACCCATCAGACTTTTGATATAAGTACCGACAAACTCTCGCCGTCGCCCCCCGACTACCGACTACGTGCGCCTTCCCAGTAGGTTCTGCTTGTTACAACTTCATCTCCATCACCAACATCTACCACATCGCCACCTATCACGAATCTCTTCACCGCGACAAACGCCATGGACAAACCCACACCTCAAAACCCAAACCCTCACCCAGCCACCGACCCGAATCGCAGCTCCGATTACATCTCCGCCTCCGGCCCGCCGCCGGCATACCCCCCGGGCGAGCACCCTCCTCAGCAGCAAGGCTACGAGATGCCGAAATACGGCAGCACGCCCGACCCCAACTATCACAACGGCGCAAGCGGTTACTACCAGCCGCCAACACAACCGCAACCAGCAGCCGGTGGTGGCCCGCAGAACTTCGCGCCCTACGGCACGCCGTTGCCCGCCCTCGGCCCGCACCCGGCTCCCGTCGAGTGTCCAGAGTGTCGCGCGCGCGGGGTGACGGCGGTGGAGTATACCTCTGGCGGCTTCACGCACGCGCTGGCCGCGGTGGTGTGCTTTGTCAGTTGCTTGGGATGTATTCCGTACTTCTTCAGGTCTCTGAAGGACGCGAGGCACAAGTGTTCCAAGGTAAGTTCGCCCTCGGCTTTCTGAGGCGGGGGGTTGTTTGGGAAACGATGAATGGGGGCTGACGGTTCATAGTGTGGTATACCGCTTGCCACGTACCATCGCAGTGGACGGACGGAGGTTCATTGGCATGCTGCTTACAACGGCTGAGACTTGAGCTGGCGATGGCCGCAATGGGGCGTTTTTGGGAAGGGAAACGAGTATTGTGGCGTTGGGGACGAGATGCCTCCCACTCGCTGAGGCTGAGAGCACGCGGCGAAGTGCATTCAGTTGACGAGCATTACTATTTGGCGTGGCGCCTAGGATACCCTTTTCTTCACAGTAGACTTAATTTATGAGAACCCGTCTTTCGGTTCGCGCTGTTAGATAGTTTGATATTTCTCACTTCTGACTTATCTTTGCCGAGTTATATGTTCAGTCCTCGTGCGCACTTGTCATCCTCGTACCCTTGCAGTCATCTGCTATAGCGATCTCAGATTCCGCTTCGCTGGCTGGGTTTTGCCCAACCATCTGCGCCAGCCACATTACAACCTCAAAAAATGCTCCCATAATCATTGATCGGAAACGAAGTTGAAAGCCCAGCGAGGACATGTTGCGGGTATCTATTCGATTATGTACAAGCTCCCCGAAAGTCTATATCATCAGTGAAGACCCACGTGATCATTAGATGGTACGCCGTACTTTTGACCCCTTGACGCCTGCCTCCGTATGCCCATTGCCTCGTGAATCGTTACGCCTTCAAATTACAACCACCGAAATAGATCGGGTGGTATGACAAGCTGTATCCTCAACCGCCGTGCGGAATGTCTCGCCGGTCTCTGTGCTTTGAAGTCATCTGGACCCGCCTCGGTCGCCATCTAGTTTGCGAAGATACGAACGCTCAGGTCGACGCTGCCTGTCGCAATGACACACCGAATTGACACTTCTGCTGGCTTCGCCGCCGTTTTGCTCGGGGTTCCGTTTGCACCATTTTGTCCATCGCCGTTCGTGACAGCTTCACGGACAATACCCGGTGCCCATCGCAAACACGAAACAAAGTGACCGTGTACATCATCCAGTACCTTGACGCATTTGCCTTCCTGCGCGAGATCCCAACATCTTAATGTCTTGTCATCGGATACACTGAGGAGGTATTTGCCGCCCGGGTGAAATACAAGAGCTCGCACCCAGTTATCGTGACCAGTAAATGTCTTGATACAGTTTCCTCTGCCGTCCCATAGTCTAATGGCCTTGTCACGACTGCCTGTTGCCATAAACTCAGCCGTATTCGTTGCAGGTGGCGGCTTCTTCAGACCCGCAAGAGTTGCCAGATGCGTGTAAGCGGTCGGCGGGGCAAGTGTACAGCATTCAACGACGTGTTCGTGGCCGACAAGCATCAGTTTCACCTCGGGGTTCGACGCACTAATATCCCAAAGACGCCCTGTTTGGTCGTCTCCGGCTGAGAGAAGGAAGCGACCATCGGGCGAAGGACAAACATCGCGAACCCAATCGGCGTGTCCCCGTAGTGTCTTAACGCAGTAGCCAGTCGAAACGTCCCAGATGCGTAGAGTCTTGTCGCGACTGGCTGATACCAGCAGGTTTCCTGATCCCCCTCCTGCTGCGCCGGAAGGGATGAACCTGACCGCACTGACGCTGTGGTCATGTCCGGGCAACGTTCGAATGTTTTTGTACTCGTCTGAAGGGTCCCAAAGCTTAATCGTCAAATCGCTGGAGCAAGAGGCTAGTAGCGTAGCGCCCCGAGGCCCTCCAAAGTCGACATCCAATACTGCCTTGGTGTGGCCTTTGATTGTCCTTTCAAGCTCGCCCAGTTCCCAATCCCAGATTTTAATGGTGTAGTCTTCCGATCCTGAAGCCAGAGACGAAAATACAGGGTGGAAGGCGACGCAGGTGATGGGATTTCGGTGGGATTCAAGGGTGTGTCGAGCGGGGCAACGTGGCAGCCAGCTGGCGGGATCCTGGTTTCGTCGGGACAGCGAGGTCGGCGTCGCGTTGTCGATCTCTGATTGTAAGGAGGCATTTCGAGACTCGAGCTCCATTATCTGGTAAAATTCAGTCAGACCGTCACAGTGTGCCGAGGAAGGCCGGATTACATACTTTCTTCTGCAGCCTCACAACACTAGTCCATTTCTTCTCCAGCAAGCCTTCGTATTTCTTGGAGGTAGCGGCGTCGAAAGCCTCGCCAATCTGCAGCTCCTCCCTCAGGGCATTGGCGGCATTTGGGAGGTTACTCGAGGAGAGGTAGGCGATGATGGCCTTGTGCCTGGTTTGTATCTGTAAGTAAAAGTCCAGCTTGCTGCTGAGTAGGATGGGACGAACAGTTCTTCAGCCTGCCGTGAGGTCAGGATTTGGCTCATGGCGATGTCGGGTGGAAGCTATCCGAGGGATATGAGCCAGCAGGATGGTGGGAAACAGGATGATCGCCAATGTGCAGCGATGCGCCCAACAACGAACACGAAATGACCACGAGTCGAGTCCTCGAGTTTGTTATTTGGTTGCGAGGGTGGTGCTCAGGGCTTCGTCCGGTGGTGTCGCAGCAACCTGCGATGGCGACGCGCGACTGAGACCAAGCAGCAGGCGACAGGGCAGAATCTGCAAGGCTGCTATTGAATGATGGGCCAGAAAGTCCCGGGGTGTCTTGGAGAATGGCAGCCTCGTCGGTCGGGAAATTTCGCTGCAGCGAGGAAGCCGGAGTCAAAGCCGACCGAGCCAAGTGGCAGTTTAGGTTGAAATGCGGTGTCGGCGGAGATGGAGACGAGTCGGTGACGGTTGGGGGGTTGTTGAGCTCGTGTCGTCGGGTCGGTTGTCAGTGCTGGAGTCTGGACGGGTCACGGAATGGATCTTCTTAGAGGTTGGGCGCCCAGGCGGTGGAGAGCATGTCTGTCTCTCGCTGTCTCTGTCCTCAAGGCTCAATGGGCGATATTACGGCTAACGGTGTCGTCGCATTCGACGATGACGGTAAGTAGGAGCAATGTATGGGCTTCCAGAAAGCGAGCGAGGGGTCAGGCTCGGCGGGCAGGTGGGAAGTGACGCTGAAGGTGGGCGGCGAATTGTTTCATGTGCTTCCCGATGCTTGAAGAAAGTTGGAGGAGCCCTGCAGCAGATACGAATGCTGTTTGACAGCCCGGTATGAAGCGGCAGTGGCCGCCAAATGGCCGAACGCAGATGGCAGAGCGGTGACCCCCCGGGCCGAGTTCTGCCCCGTTGGAGGCGAGATGTGGCTGTCAATGACGTTACGTAAGCAAGAACCGAATGTGGCTGTACTCAACCATGAGACGTCACGCCAGCCAGCAGCAGCGTTCATTTCTCTTCTCCAGTGACATCACTCGTTTCTATGGCAATGACCCCTAAGATCTGACGGCAGCCGTCCACTTCAGCTTCAGTAACACGAACCGAAATGAGAAAAGATGGGATCAAATCGGATGGCCATTTGTCACTCGGCCACAGCATTTGAGGTCATTCTCGGTCTCGTCCCTTATGCCATGGTTTATGATCCGGGGGAGTGGATATTCGAAAGTGGCTTACAACGGCCATTAATGCATGCAAATGCGCATCCAGTCCATTCATGCTACGAAAAAGAAAGACTTCATCCCAGGGCTAACCTTGACTTGGTCTGGGCTGGAAACTCCTGCGATCTTGCTGCCGAAAAGGGCACAGCCCAGAGTGAGGCTGAGGTGAAATGACCGGTGGGCAGCAGGTGAGAGGAATCGTAGGTACCTTACCTAACCATTGGATTTTAATCACTCCTGGAGTCGCAAACTTGGGTCATGTGATCTTGTTTACTCATTCAAGCCAGGCCCAATCACACTCATGCCCAACCATCATCAGAGCCCCATAACACTGGTTATCAGCCAATAAGACCATACACGTCCTTGCCTAGACCCATTGCACTCACTGACCATGCCCTTCCGTCCTTGTCCCGACAACCAAAAATTCCCTATGCCTCCAGCTGTATTTGCAGGTGGGAAAACAAAAGAAAATAGCACTCCAGTACATTCCACATTCCATCTTCACACGGGTTAGGCTTAAGCTGGACTGACGTAGCTTTTTCTGCACCCTCACCTGCACCTGCAACTCCCATAGCTGCCGCCTCGGGTACACGAGAACTGACTGCCTCTAGCTCTTCACCTCTACACCTCTTTTGGGCGCATCTTTGACCCCTTGTTTCCACGCGAACAACCCGCACATACCTTTTGTCTATCGCACATACCTTCGACTTCCAACCCTCACCACCTCTCCTCTTGTTACTATTGCAGTCACTCCAGCTGCTCGCCTCTCTGCAAACAAGAGCACTCGCACCAAGACGCTACTTGCTTTGTGCTGTACCTTGCGTACCACCAAGTATCTCTACTCCTCATTGACTCAACGACCCTGGCAACCCTGTTGCTGCTGCTGCCGCGACAACCTCACCACCTGATCTCAATCTGTCCCAGCTCCAGGTTGATTGCCATAACTAGGATTGTAAGTCATGTCCCTCCCCCCAGGTCACTGCCTACTCCTACGTTACTGCTGTCGGCTGCTTGCATGCCGCTCCTCAAGTCAACCGCGATCGCAATATGGATCGTCGAATCAAACACACACGTTCCATCTCCAAGCTAATCAGAAGAGTTGTCAGTCTCGGAAAGTCAGATCTCTACGGCCAGGAGACCTCTCCTCACGATCCGAACCCCCCGCCTCTGCCTACAACACTTCAACGATTGCTCTTGCAGCCCCGCCAACAGCCTCCCATTCCAATGGCTGAAGAGGAGGACTTTAGCTCCCTCCCCCTTCCGGACAGATTCGTCCACAAGGTATGATCACACATGCGCCTCGCCTCGCGCGAGACTTGCTGACGCGTCTTAGGTGTGGAAAGTGCGCAAGCAGGCCTACGAAGATGCCGCCAAGGCATTTGCTGCCACCGTCGACGAATACGACAATGCCTTTAGACCGTTCCTCTCCGATACAGGCTTGTGGAAGGGCGCAGTCGCAGACTCAAACGTCGCGGCCCAACAAGAAGGTCTCGCAGCATACTGCGCGTTCCTCAAGTTCGGAGGCAAGGAGCACAGCACAAGGACGCGAGGAATCACGATCGGTCCGATTTGCGAAAAAGGTCTGCCATCGACGCGTGCTGCCGCCAAGGAATCATCACTAGAAGCGCTTTTGTTGCTTGTCGAACTCGACGTTGCCGCCCCCGTTATCGAGGAAATCATCCCGGCTCTCTCCAACAAGCAACCAAAGGTAGTTGCCGCGGCAGTCAACGCCTTGACATCTATCTACCACAACTATGGCTGCAAGACAGTAGACCCCAAACCTGTCCTCAAGGTACTCCCCAAGGCCTTTAGCCACGCCGACAAGAATGTTCGTGCGGCTGCGACAAACCTCGCGGTCGAGTTCTACCGTTGGCTCCGGGAAGCCATGAAGCCCATGTTCTGGGGCGACCTCAAGCCCACCCAGCAGACTGACTTGGAGGCCCAGTTTGAGAAGATCAAGTCGGAACCTGCTCCCAAGCAAGAACGCTTCTTGCGCTCACAACAGGCTGCCATGGCGCGCGCGCCGCCTCCAGGGGCTGAGGGAGAGGAGGACGCAGCCGATGATATCGGAGAAGAGCCCGCCGAAATGGACGCATTTGACTTGGCGGAACCACAAGACGTCTTTGCCAAGATTCCGGGCAACTTTTCTGATGCTCTGGCTTCGTCGAAATGGAAAGAAAGAAAGGAGGCCTTGGAAGGACTGTACGCGGCGATTAACGTCCCGAGGATCAAGGACGGCGACTTCAACGAGATCAACCGCGGCCTGGCCAAGTCCATGAAGGATGCCAACGTCGCTGTCGTTACCCAAGCTGCTCAGTGTATCGAGGTGCTGGCCAAGGGACTGAGGAAAGGTTACGGCAAATATCGTACCGTCGTCATGCAGCCCATCATGGAGCGATTGAAGGAGAAGAAGGCCTCAGTGCAAGATGCTCTCGGCGCTGCGTTGGATCAAGTTTTCCTGGCTACGAGCCTTACTGAGTGTCTCGAGGACATTACAGCTTTCCTTATCCACAAAAACCCTCAAGTCAAAGAAGGCACCATGAAGTTCCTGATTCGCTGTCTCAGGACAACGCGCGATGTTCCCAGCAAGCCCGAGATTGCCTCCATCGTCGAATCCGCCAAGAAGCTGTTGGCCGAGTCTAGCGAAGGGTTACGTTCAGGAGGTGCCGAGATTCTGGGAACAGTTATGAAGATCATTGGCGAACGCGGCATGAACCCTCACATGGAGGGCCTGGATGATATCAGAAAGACCAAGATCAAGGAGTTCTTCGACACGGCCGAGGTCAAAGCCAAGGAGAAACCTAAGGCCCCTCCACCAGCAGCGAAGGCGCCCCCACCAAAGAAGCTGGTTGGAGGCAAGAAACCAGCTGGCGTGAAGAGACCAGTCATGCCCGCCACTACAGCAAGCGCTCCTCCTCCTGCTGATCCCGAGCCGCTTTCCCCCCAAGCGACCTCTCGCCCGAAGCCCGCCGCTGGCAAGCTCGGCATGCCGAAGCCCTCTGGCCTTGCAGGCCTCAAGTCCAAGCGACCTCTTGGTGCGCCAGCTGCTGCGGCGCCTGCTGCCGCTTCTCCCCGCCGCCCCGTCATGCCTGAAGATGACGAGCCGGCCCCTCCTCCACCTCAGCCCCGTATTGGCCTCGGCCGTGGTGGTCTAGCCGGACGTTCTCTTGCCAAGCCTGCAGCTGTGCCCGTTCAGATGCCCCCTGCTTCACCTCCGCCTTCAAGCGGATTTAGTGCCATGGAACGGGCCGAGCTGGAGGAGCTACGGGCCTCCAATGACCGCCTGACGCGCCAAGTTGAAGAGATGCGACATGAGAGGAGCAAGTACATGTCCGAGATCCAAGAGCTCAAGAACCAAAATGCTAGCCTCATTGAGGACCACACCCGCGACGTCCTCAGCATCAAGGCCAAGGAGACGCAACTCGTCCGCGCCAGGAGCGACGCTGAAGCGACGGAGCAGACCAACGAACGCCTGAGACGCGAGCTTGACCGCCTCAAGAGGGCACTCAACCACGCAGAAGGCCTTAACTCTAGACAAGGGGCGCTCAGTCCAGGTAAGATTGTGTCTACAACATCTGTGAAGACAGTGTCTAATGACTTGCAGGAATTGCTTCTCCCACACATGATGACGCTGGCATCTACCGCGATAACTCGTACGGTACCTCCTCTACCAGACATAACCGCGTTAGTTACGCCAGCAATATGTCTGAGGAGAAGGAAAACGGAGACCACCACTACCCTCGCTCAAAGGCGCTCAGTCCCGAACTTAGGTACACCGGCAGTGCCTCATCTGGTCGTGGTAGTCCTGCCAGAGGTTATCGCAGTTCTGGCGCAACCCCCGTTGACGAAATGCCACCTCCACCGCCGGCCTACTCAGGCGGCGGTGGCAGCCACAGCTCAGGCAGCAACGGCGTGGAGAGCTGGAAGCGTGCAGCCGAAGTGACGAGCCAGCTGAAGGCCAGGATCGAGCAGATGAAGGTTAGTATACAGAACCATCTCCCGCTTCTGCACACCCGCTAACATCTCGTAGGCGAAACAGGGATTTGCCCGTCCTTGAGCCGGTTGCGTATACCGAATATGGAGGTCTTGTCGGATATCATTTGAATATGAAGGTGGCTGGGTTAGGGTCTCATGACGGTCACGTTCGGGAGGTCCTTTTGGTCGTTCTTGGTTGCATAACATTGGCGTCGGATGCATACCCATACCTCATTCTGGCCGGCAGTCGGGAGCAGACATTTTTGTGTCTCTATGAGTAATGAATTTTCAGTTCCTTGTCGTCCTCGTTTGTATAGCCCCCAGGGCTCGAGTGTACTTTTATTTCATGACGCTTACGATCAAAGGTTGACAAAGGTCACGTCGATGCTGTTCACTATGCAGTCATGAAAACATGTGGTATCTCCTTTCAGCTAAACATCACATCATAAGACTTTGGTTCAGTCTACAGTTTGGGTCAGCCCGTTTTTCTCAACGCCAGTCTCATAGTTTTCGCTCCCGCCATCGCTCCCACTACCGTTTTTAGAGCGGACAACCTAATAATCCAGCCCGCCATTCATAATCTGCGCACCGTCGGACATCAGTTTCCAGTATCATCGTCACTCCCTTCGGTTGATCAGATTGAGTATGAAGTCGTCCGAACGCACTCCTCACGGGCCAGCTCGTTTCGCGCGGCGTCAACTGAAGACAGTTAAGCAGGGTTCAGCCAATTGTACCCAGCGTTATACTTCTTCCGCCAACGGGGGATGTACTTTTCTTCTGGAAGCTCAACCTCCTCAGACAGCCCAGTGCTGTGCTCTCTCCTCGCTCTCGTCTCGACGAGGTAGGGCCAGCCTCGCTCCTCGATGCGGCGGTATGCCTCCTCGGAGTAGGGAGAGGGGCGCTTGATCTCGTGGTCCATCACCGACAACGCAACGTCGGCTTCTTCTCGGTTGTGCAGCTCGACCTCGACCGGGTCGACGCGGAGTCGGCTGAGGTCGACGTTGTCGACGCCGATTCTGCCCTTCTTGCGGCCGAGGTCGACGGGTTCCATGTCGTTGAACATCTTCAAGTCTTTTGCGGCGGGGACTGGGACCGCGAGGGGGAAGACGCCCGTTGAGAACATGAAGAGATTTAAGAGGAGGACCTCTATGGGTGCCATGTTGAAGTACAATGTTGTTCGTGATATTGTTTGCGTATTTATTTGATGATGGTGAAGCCTTGGCGGGTTTCTGGGCAATAGAGAAATGTGTGTAACAATGCGGCTTGAGAGCCTGTCTGTGCGACAGGAAGACGGGATGGGAGAAGGAGGTCATAGAGCGGCCTTATACTTCGAACCCAGAAGCCTTCTCCGTAATTCCATAGATCGGAGATGGGGGAGGGGTTCCGGGGGGGGGGGGCGGGCGCAGACCGGAAAATACTGAAGCTCTGAAGCTACCAGACCCAGACCTTACGGCGTCATGGCCTCTTTCTGGCTGGGAAGCTGGAGGGGATGGAAAGCTTATCGTGAGGGGAAGCTTGGGCAAGAAATGGGGACCCTTGGTGGTTTGAGTGAGGTCATGACCTGAGATGAGACCAACTTTGTCGGTCAAGCTTTTGACCACCGTAGTGGAAGGTTTTTTTTGGGGGGGGGAGAGGGAAGGTCTACCCGAGAGGTCGTTTTTTGGGGGGACGTCAGATCGTTCGATGTGTTTGCGCTATGAGAAGGCGGGAAATGGTTTGTTAGACGGGAAATTTGAGACATATCAGGAATTTGAGGCGCTTGGTGTCGATGATGGATCCCCAATACCGTTGTGTTGCATCGCCGCAATGTGGAAAAGGCTAGGCTCGTGTCGTCAGATCGAACTAGGTGCTAGCGCAGACTCTGTTTGGACCTCATCTCTGCTTCGACGGCGATGCATAATTGAGCCAAAAGCGAAAATCCAATAGCGCTGATAAGGAATCGAACACATCTCCGCCTTAGGTACGACCGGCGCCAGCATGCATGAGCCGTGGAGGTGTTTTTCGTCTCTTGTAATCTGATCGAGATCCGGATACATCACGATGTTATGCTTTCTCGGATAACCCCACACGCACGTGGTGCTCGGAGGGAATCTTTAACGAGAGCATGGCAAAGGTCGACGGGTCCAGTATCTCTCCCCCAAAGTGAAGGCGTGATGGCACTCAGAGCGCCTACATGGAAGGAGAAGCTTTGCTTTAACCGTTACAGTATGCTGGATGCAATTGGCTGAAGCCCTTCGCTCTTTCCGTTAGGTTAGCTGGTGTCCTATTCTATAGAGATCCCTTCTAGTGAAACTATAAAGCTAAGAAATTTAATTATCTACTTATAGAATTCCTATTTATTGGGATTAATAAAAAGGTTATTAGCTTCTAACTAGGTAAGTATCTATCTTAATATATCTATATAAGAAGATCTATTATTTAAAACATATTAAAATATTATCTAGATATATAATATAAATAATATTAATAAGGCTAGATAGAGCCTTATTAATATATATCTAGAAAGTAGTGGGTGTATAAACTAGCCTAAATAGTATAATATAATATTTGTAGTAGCTATAGTATATATAAAAAGTAGTTTTCTTCTTATTACTCTCTCTAATTCTTATTTAGTAATAAGTATTCTTAAGATTTAGTTTAGTGAAATACTTTATTAATAATAGTTAATCTAAGATTTTATTAATTAATAGTAGTAGCACTTAGTTCTTAATAGTTTAAGCCCCTAGTAGTTAATATATAGCTATAGTTTCCCCCCTTTCTTAAGAATAAATAAAATAGGCGCCCCTTTTAAGCTAATTGAGAATGAATCTACTCTTTCTATAGAGCTATCTTAATATACTACCTTAATTCTTCTAGTTTCTTTTTAGCTAGTAAGTAAATAAGCTTAAATAGGGGTTTTATCTCTAGTACTAGGTTTATAGGGTAGCTCTTGATAGTTCTGAAATTAGGTATAATCTCTATAAGGTTAATATCAAATACTGTTGGTCTCATAAAGACTAGTACTAGAAGGTAGGTGCGAAGGGCTTGACCTGAGTCTGTGCGATAAGAGGTAGTATAATACTGTTTATTTAAAGCTGAAGAGGAAAATGGAGAGTTTTCCGCTTTAGTAAGGTTACGCTAGGTTTGTGGGTGGCCACTAGGTGGGCCCTAAGAGCGCGGAATCTGGGCAGAAGCCTAGAAAGTTCTAACTAGGTGTAGCCTATAATATTATTCCCTCCCCTAGCTGGGGGCCCTCTAGGTATGCGCTAGGTTGCTATTATTAGCTATAATTAGCTTATACCTCTCTTTATACTTACTTACTGCTTTAGTCTCTATAATAGCCTCTACTAGCTCCTAAGTGAGCTCTATATACTCTTTCTACTTAACTAGCGCCTCGCGCTGCTGCACTCTCCCTATAGCCCTCTATTATGCTATGTAGATCTCCTCCACGTGCTATTTAAATTCGCTATTATCTGCAATAATTAGTAGTAGCTATAAATCTACTCTTAATTAGGTAGGCAGGGGGTTCTCTAGTGCCCTCTAGAGAAGGTCTATATAGAACCTTAGGTAGATATTCCCCAGGATATCTAGTTCTATAATATAGGAGCTTAGTATGCCTATAACTATATACTTATAATATAGCTATAAGAGTTTCTTATTAAGCCTAGGGCTCTTATAGTTTGCTATTAATAACTAGACCTTATTACTTACTTAGTACCTCTCTATAGGGGACTTATATCTATTTATATTTTCTTTACTTTATTACTAGGCTGCTATTATACTAGCTTAGATAAAACCTATTGCGTCCCTAAGCCTACTTACTAAGAAGGTAGCTACTATTTACTTTATAATAAGTATATTAGGTTCCTCTTCTATAACTAGTATATGGTTAGTATAGTATTTATACTTAAGAAAGAATAGGGAGAGTTTAGTTATACTACTAACTCTATTCCTAAGTACTAGTTAGGTAGTAGGGAGTAGTTTTCTCTAGTTATTTTAGGCTTATATTATATATATCTATAAGATAGCCTAGATCTCCTAGTTTTATCTCTCTATCCTACTATTAGTCTATAGGTAGTATATTATACTTAGTAGCTAGGTTATTTCTATAAGGTAGTAGAACTTAGCTTAGAAGCAGCTTACTTAGTTAGTCCCCTAGTTGCTAATAATATTGCGTGGGAACCTATAGAAGCAAAGATATAGGTTAGGAAGTATTTAGTATAAGCTTCTGCCTCTATAGTATCTATCTTTTTAAGTACTATAAACTTATCAAGCTAGTCTATTATTACTTATAGGAAGTAACTACTATTATTCCTTACAAGTAGTAGGTTTATAATACAATCTATAGAGAGGTTAGAGTATAGCTAATTAGGTATTAGTAGGGGCTTGAGAACCCCTTTCTTTATTTACTTCTAGATATATATTTCTTTATATTGGGAAGAGCAGGAGCCCGGTGGGGACTGCAAAGATAGCAAACAACACAATACTACCCACGAAAGGATATGAATAATAAAAGTAGGCTCAAAAGATGCGTGTAGCGATTCGCAGATCCAATCAGAAAGAATGGGAAGAATTGGGCTTAAAATAGAAGAGATATTGCAGGTAATTATATATAGGATTATTAAGGTATAAGCCCTTAAAGGCTAAAAAGGCTATGGATCATGGTGATGATAAAAAAAAAACATAAAGAACGTCCCTTCGCTCCTCCCCTCCCCGCATCGCAGTCTTCCGCTTTTAGACCCCATTGACAGTAGGCCTGCTGACTAAATAGCTAAGCTATCCTATCCCATCCCAATTATCCCCTCGAGACTCACTAAAGGACCCCTATAGGGAGTCTTAACAACTAATTAAAAACAAAGGAAACAAAAGAAATACTACTATATAGAGCCCTATTAGTAGACTTTTTTTACTATCTCCTTTGTAGTGGGCGGTCTTACTATAAAACGGGGCTATTATTAGCTTTTGCCTTCTACCTCAGTTTATACCTCAATAACTATCTCTCCTTCTCCAGCTCCTCCTTATATGCCTTATCCTATTCTAAGCCCTAATATAACTAAAACCATCCTCCCTATTGAGGCGGGTGTGAGAAGTTATAGTAATATGCCCCCTCAGGCGTATTCTATTTAATCTAATCCCACTAATCTACTTATTATTATATATAGTCCTTATAATTGCAATTATACTTATCTAAGGTTTCAGGTTAATTAGGATAGCTTAGTGGGTCTGCTAATAAGGTTCTAGAAGGCTTTATAGGTCTTGGGATAGGGTTGGGGCTCTATAAATATTAATCTTTAATTTAGTATCTAAGATAATTAAGCTCTCTATTAGATATTTTAGATAATAGCGAATTTAGTAACTATAGTAATATAGATATAAGCCCT